>LPNX010186759.1:158512-175247 GCA_001517045.1 Pseudotsuga menziesii
GCGAATAGTTGAAGCTAAATTTTGATTTGGATTATACTTATCACATGTTAACTAAGCTATTTTTTATTTTTATTTTAATTGTTAATTATGAGTTAGACTAACCTAATTATATCTCTATGGAAAACCTAAACATGTAATAGGAATTGTTCCCAACTATGAGATCGAGGAGTTTATTAGGAGTTTGGAGGAGTTTATTAATAATTTGAACTATTTTATTAGGAGTTCAACTCTTACATGACTGCACATTAGCTAGACTCCTAGATGCCAAATGCGGTTGAACTAAGCCTTAAGTGATTAGAGTTGAAGTTAAGCTAATAGAATAACATCTCGCTTGGGTTACATCAGTAAAATACATTTAGAATACCCTTTAAAGTTACAATATTCAACGTTGTGATCACTACAGAAGCTAATGTTGGTCCTATTTATGTTGTGGCATTGATGAGGGGATGTGAACATGGATTAAATAAGATATCTTAGCTAATGAGGGGTGGACATGAGATAGATGTACCCTAGGATTGAGCAATATAGAGGTGGAGATAATTTTCCACTATAAGAATCTATAATAGGTATCATCAAGATATGGGTCCTTATGGTCATGGCACCATCTTGAAATATGGTAAGTGGTAAAGAGGATGCTACTAATTAGGGTTTTATAATTACATTTTATTAGTGCAAAAATATTTTTCAAGAGAAGGTGTAATTACTAAAGGTAAGTGTATTGTTATGGAAGGGAGGGAAATGATGTTTCTTCTTGACATTGTATTCTATAGTGATGGCATGGAGAAATTCTTGGTCTAGGATTGTTCTCTCAAATAAGGAGATCTCATTACAAATCATAGTAAGCACACCATATTTGAATTTGAGTAAAATAACTTATTTAGGATCTTTGATGTGACACTAAAGGTGGATTTTAGTCATTGCCTTATCAATTGATAGAAACTTTGATATTTAGAGTGCTAGTAAGCAGTCCCAACACTAGATCATTACTAAATATCAAATTATTAACATTTCCATGAGATTAAAATATCAAATTATTAAAATATCCATGAGATTAAAAGCCTTTTTAATGGATTTGGAAAATGCATCACAAGTAGTAATATCTTTCAAATATAAAGAACAAATGACAATGAGTTTTATAAAGTGAGATTGCAACATAACTGAAAAATGAAGTGATTTTTTTAGATTATGAATGCAAGAGTCCAAAAGTTCCCTTTTCATTTATTGGTTATAATTGGGAAGAGAGATGTTTGTTTATGGCTGAAAAGAAGGGATGGTATGTTTGATGTAATCCCTAAGGACCCGAAGGAGTTTGGTTATAGTATCTTAGAGATGTGATGAAGAAAAATGTAAACCCTTATGTATGAGTAGCTAAGTCATTTACCCTTTAAAGTTGTTATGGTGTGATAACTAAAAAGAAAGATGTCACATATAAAGGCTCATACAAGCACAATCCTTTTAAAAAAAATTGTGTACCACTGTCATCAAGACAAAGGATGTGTAATAAAAGAGCTTGAAAATGTTAATTAATTTATAATTTCCAAACTAATAGCCATGTCAATGAATTGTGTCTAGGGAGGAAAAAATAGCGTTTATAACTTGGTTGCAAGTCGAACAAGACCCAATAAAGGATGAATGAGACCATTGAATTCACGACTGTCATAAAACAACTTTTATATTCTATGATGTTGCAATCCATTAGTAAGAAGATTTAAAATCAGAGTTTTATGTTGAAACACTTTTTTGTTTTTAAGGTTGGGTATATATGTTTTTGGTTATTTTTAGGTTTCATTAAATAAATTTTAAGCTTTATTAGATACTTACTCATAGTAAATATTTTATTTATTAGCATAGATCCATCTTAAAAAGGATGTACCAAGAGTTGAAAGGGATCAAATTTCTCTAACTACAAACCCCTTTTGTCAGCTCTAGGATGAGCACCGAAGGAATATATACCAAGAGCCTAAAGGGATCAAATCTCTCTAACTGCAAACTCCTTTTCTAGAGTGGAAATGTTGAAGAATATGAACATAATGTTTATGGTTTTAATTTGTAGTCTTATATGTGTGGCTCTAAGAAACATTTTAAATCTAAATTGAACCATGTTATTTTTTATAACATTATATTATTTTTATAAAGGACATGTGTTAGCTAGCTCTAAGATGAGCACATAAGGACTTACACATCTCTCTCTATTGGGATGTAAAATGGGCCTCTTCTGGGAAAAAATATATATATTTTAAATGAATTTTTTGTTAAAACTTCACATTTACAATGAAAATCAAAATATTTAACTGCATACGATTTGAAATTAAATGCTCAATGCTAAATAATTTAAACAATAAATATATAGAAGGTATACCTTTCATTACATATAAGCATCAGCTATGCCTGAAAATGCATAATGACAATTTGGAAGTTTCTCTACCAAGATGCTGGTTTCTGGAACAAATTAATGACAATAAGCAATAAAACTAGAATAGTTAGTTGTAAATGTAGCCCAAAATATCTTTTACAATATAATTACTCTTCTTTTGCCAATAACATTTTGGAAAATACACTAGCCACCAAAGAAAATGTTATAATAGCTTGGAAGATACAGTGGCTATCAAAAATAAGATTTGGTAAAAAAACTAACTATGTAAAAAACTATTCAAGGAAAAAGTTATAACAAAATGGTGGATGATTGACATTCTGTCTACCAAATTCCAACCTTAAAAGGTGTAGGTGTTAAAGATCGAATCATTATAAACATGAAAAAGTTATAACAAAATAGGAGAAGACTAGCATTTTGTTCACCAAATTCCAACCATGGAAGGTGTAGCTGCTAAAGATATAATCATTATAAATAAACATTTTAAATTGCCTATGATTTTCCTTTTACCCACCAAATTCCAATGCTGAAAGGTGTAACTGCTAAATATCTAATCATTGTAAACATCAGCTATTTTCAGGTTATTGAGGATATTTTGTGAAAAAATCCATAGGAGATATCTAGGATCTTATCCTATAAATAGAATATATAAGAACTTCCTATAACGTTTTCCTGTAAAAAGTAAAAAAAAAAATTATAATAAGAGATGATATGAATGACCATAAAGATTCATTATAAAGTAATACAACATCTAAGTACTACTATGAAATGGTCGATGATAGATGGGACAATTTTCATTCAAGTTCATGCATGTCCAGATGCAATCCTGGTGGTATATGTGTCTGCAATGGAGCTGACCCACCTCCTCTCCCAATACATAATTGTTGTGGAAAATTGAGCAGGTTGAAGTAATGTTGTTGTTATCTATGATATGGTCATCTAAAATATTAATGCAGGGTGTAATGCTCTTGCGACCCATTTGTGCTTCTCGTTCTACTTCTTATGCTTCCCATCATGTTGCTTCTTCTCTTTCTACCTCCCATCGTGCTCGTCATTCTGCTTCTTGTGCCGCTAGTTCTGCTGACAATTGTGAATTAATTTGTATTCTTATATATGTGGTTTTAAAAAATATTTTAATTATAAATTGAGACATGTTATTTTTTATAACATTATATTATTTTTTATAAAGGACATGTGTCAGCTACCTCTAGGATGAGCACAAAAGGACTTGCACATCTCCCCCTATTGGGCGGTAGAATGTTTAAAACTTCACATTTACAATGAAAATCAAAATATTTAACTACATAGAATTTGAAATTAAATTCTTGTTGCTAAAAAATTTAAATAGTAGATATATATAAGGTATACCTTTCATTGCATATATGCATCAACTATGCCTGAAAAGGAACAATGACAATTCAGAAGGATCTCTACCAAGTTGTTGATTTCTAGAACAAATCAATGACAATAGGAAATAAAATTAGAATAGTCAGTTGTAAAATGTATCCCAAATTCTTGTTAGGATTTATAATCCTCCCTTGTCCAAACTAGTCTATTAGATTATATTTTCCTAACTTAGGATTCATTTAGTTATTATTGGTCCACCAATACCATTGGGTCCACTTGGGCTAATGGGGCCACATGTACCAGTCACTAGAGTGTGGGGAACAAGGATAGAGGTTAATTGCAACTGATTGCACTTTCATGCATTAGTTTTTGTGCCTCCTAGACCAATCCCTACAATTTAGGAGCCAATGGGAGTGTCGACACCAACATCCTTTACTTGTTGGTAGTTGGTGACTAGTCAATCTAAGTTATGCTCTAGTTACATTCAGTTAGATGTCTTCCAGTTCAGTTAACATTGGTCTTGCATGGCTACATGTGGGTAGGTGCCTATTCTCACCTAATTCTCACCTACGACATCAGTTAGACTAGTTCAACTTATTATAATTGACTGGGAGATTGAATTAGACAAATGGAGTTGATCTAGTGTACTTCGATAGTGATTTAGACACTTCTAGTTATCCATGTAGTTAGATTGAGTTGGTGGATTTGAATTCTATCCACATGATTCAAATTCTCCTTTATGTAAAATTGTTGTATACTGTTGGGATTAATGAAGTTTATATTGTAATTATACATAGCAATACTAATCGCTTTCCTGTGAAATTTGTCTTGTTCAGTGTGAATTATTCATTCCTTTACACTGCATAATAATACATTATAATTGCACTTGTTTCCTAAATATCAATGGCACAATAATTCAAACATGGT
Source organism: Pseudotsuga menziesii (assembly GCA_001517045.1). Classification (NCBI taxonomy): domain Eukaryota; kingdom Viridiplantae; phylum Streptophyta; class Pinopsida; order Pinales; family Pinaceae; genus Pseudotsuga; species Pseudotsuga menziesii. The sequence goes on from LPNX010186759.1 coordinate 163,158, forward strand.
ATCAGATCCTCCTCAGGAAAGCCTCAAGTCTTCACAATCTCTATTGTACACCAGAAGCAGTCGAGTTTCCACATAAGTCCCACAAAGTGTGCATTGCTAACTCTCGATTCGTTCATAGAAGTCTCTGCGAGAATGACGAACCCTGAGAAAGTGTACATGTCGAGATGGAAGGATTTATTCTGACATAGTGCGAGATTTTTTTGCGTTTGCAGTGTTTTCTTACAGGTGATACGTAGCTTGATTGAAGAAATTGACTCATCAGAAGGAGAATTGATGGATTCTCAATATTTATTACCCCTGATCCTAACACCCTTCAAGTATGTTTAGTGGAGAAAAGATATGTAGGTCTTCTTTTGTAATCTTTTCCTGTACATGATGGAAATGGGATAAGATACTAAACCTCATCATCCTGCTGAGAAAATCAATTCCTTGAACCGATTGGATGAAGCTTTTGGCTTCCTTTGTGATCACATCCCCAGGGATATCCTCTTTCATCTTGAGGGATTGAAGAATCCCAAAGAATCTTGGGAGAAGCTTGAATTCTTGTTTGGAAAGCAAGATGAGCTTCAGGGACACATCTTGGAGAATGAGCTCATAACCTTACAACCCAGCAATTTCGAGACTATCCAACAGTTTTTTACAAAATTCAAGTCTCTTCCACTACAATGTAAGTAGTGCGAAATAGAGAGGAAGGATGAGAATCTTGTGCTCTTGGTGCTCACCAAACATGGTTTTGAGTATTATGTCTTCATCTCTACCTTCCATTCTAGAATATCTTTCATTCCCAATTGGAAGATGGCTTCACTTGAAAACTTTGTCGAGTCTTTAATAGGAGCAAGACAAGTTGGTCCAAATGAGAGTCCTCCAAAATTCTAAGAACCAAGCTCTTCTGATATCAGAATCTACCAATGCACAAGCTAAATGGGAGCACAAAGGGAAGGAGCCTAAAGCATCCGATTCGAAACCAAAAGAGATTCAAAGTTATTTCGAAGGAGATTCGGGCTCCAAGAGAAAGAAAAAAATTGAAAATACAAAGTATCCTTATTGTATGAGGGGTTTTCATCCTGAAAGACATTGCATGAAGAAGTAGATCGACCAGCTTTCCACCCTCCTTGAAAAGAACATCATTGCTCTTCCACATGGAGCAAAGAATTCTGATGCTATACAACATACAAAAGATGATGAGAGGTGCCATGCCTTGAAGGCTGACCTTACTCAGTCGATAGCTTATTTGATTGATTCTGAAGCATCCAACCACATGGTTTCCTCCAACGAATCCTTCTCCAACCTCACACTATCAGGAGGACCTAGAATTCACATGGGAGATGACTCCCAAATTCCAGTTGTCGGGAGAGTTTTAGTTAAAATCCAGCATGTTGACTTCAAGAATGTTCTCTATGTGCCCTCTCTTGCAACAAACTTGTTGTATGTTTATCAGATGACCCATACAGACTCTCCCAAGAGAGTTACATTCGACTCTACCTCAATTGAAATCGCAAAAAAATCTATTGGAAAGATCATAATGAAAGGTATTGCTAATCATGCCACTAAGGCTTATGAGTTCTCACATTTTTTTCCTGTCTCACCTCCTATAGATCTATTGACTCATGCTAACAACACCAACAAGATATGGCATGAGATATTTGGGAATCTCAATTTCAAATATCTCCAGTAACTCCACAATGATAAAATGGTTGAAGGTGTTCCTCTCATCCAAACTGTTGATGGAGTATGTCATGGTTTCTTGGTAGGTAAGCATCTAGGGAAGAGGTATGAAGTTGGGAAGGCACATATGGATGCCTATATACTTGATTTGCTACATAGTGATGTGGAAGGACCAATGCCCGCAACATCAATTAACGGTTGTAGGTAATTCCTTACTTTTATTGATGATTGCTCTAGGTTCCACTGGATATATTTCATGAAACATAAATCTAAAGTTTTGGGAATTTTTAAAGTTTTTAAAGCTATGGTTGAGAATAGTTTCAAGAAAAAGATTAAGTCCATAAGATCTGATAAAGAAGGTGAATACATTAAAAGAGAGTTCCATCATTATTATGAATTAGAGGGGATTCAAATGGAACACTCAGTTCCATACACACCACAACAGAATGGTGTGGCTGAGAGGAAAAATAGATCACTGAAGGAGATGGAAACATGTCTTCTCCTTGCCAATAATATTTCTCCTTCTCTTAGGGAATAAGTTGTAAACCATGCTCCATACATACATAATAGAGTGCCTCATAAATCAGTAGTTGGGGCCACTCCGTTCGAACCACTACATGGGCATAAGCCCAATGTCTCTCACTTGAGAGTTTTTGGTTCCAAATCTTGGGTCGAAATACCCATTGATAAGAGAAAGGCCTTCCAAGCCCAAAGTAGAGAATGCATTCTGCTGGGATATGCAGAAGATGCAAAATCATACAAATTGATGGAGGTTGCAGCTAGGAAATGCTTCATTGAGCGCAGTGTTCAGTTTGAAGAAGATCATTTGTGTGATCCACCAACATTCGAAGCACAAGAAGGTATAACCACTCTTCCACTACCTTTTGATGATGATGATTTGTTACATTTTTTAGATGGATATGAAGAGGATCAAGATCAACATGATCGTGGTATTGAGTTTGAATCTCATGAGATTCTAGATCCAAATCCAACATCCATTCCAAACCAAAGGCCTAAGCATAAATGGGCTCAAAAGCTCATTGTTGTAGCTGGGGTTGGTGTTGGGAATCTAGAAGACAAAAGGAGAACAAGATCCCAGTATTAGAATGAGCATGTTGCTCTCTCTCTCACAGATTCACTCCCTACAGATTTGTGCAACAAGGTTCTAGGAAAGTGCTACATGATGATAGCAAATGATCAACTATTTGGCCCACAGAAGAAGAAATTGATCATTCTCTACCTCTTCCATACAGAAGAAACACATACAACATCCATCAAATTAGAAGGACATTGAGAGGTTCACATGCACAACTTCAGGATGCTACTGCACATAAGAACCATGCCGTTGCATAGTGCTGTAAGTTGTAGCAGAGTTTTTGCAAGTTATTTTCTAAGGAGGAAGCTTCTTTTCTTCTAAAAATAGCTTGTATTTTATGTTCTTGCTTATTTTTTCCAAGGCCCACAGTTGTCCAATTTATGGTTAAGAGGGGGTGTTAGGATTTATGATCCTCCCTTATACAAACTAATTTATTATATTATATTTTCCTAACTTAGGAGTCATTTAGTTATTATTGGGTCCACTTGGGCTAATGGGGCCACATGTATTAATCAATAGAGTGTGGGGAGCACAGATAGAGGTTAACTGCAACTGACTGCACCTTCATTCATTAGTTTATGCGCCTCTTAGACCAATCCCTACAATTTAGGAGCCACCGAGAGTGTCGACACGAGCCTCCTTCAGTTGTTGGTAGTTAGTGATTAGTCAAGATAAGTTATGTTCCAGTTAGATTTCCTCCAGTTCAGTTAGCGCCATTCTTGCATGGTTGCATGTGGGTAGGCACCTATTCTCACCTAGTTCTCACCTACCACATCAGTTAGACTAGTTTAACTGATTATAAGTGATTGAGAGACTGAATTAGACAACTGGAGTTGATCTAGTGAACTCTGATAGTGATTTAGACACTTCTAGTTAGTCATGTAATCAGATTGAGTTGGTGGATTCAAATCCTATCTAGATGATTCGAAGTCTCCTTTAAGTAACACTATTGTATATTGTTGGGATTAATGAAGTTTATATTGTAATTATATAGAGCAAAACTTATCGGTTTCCTGTGAAATTTTTCTTGTTCATTGTGTATTATTCATTCCTTCACACTGCATAATAATACAATCTAATTGCACTCATTGTGTGATGATCAATAGCACAATAATTCAAACAATTCTGCCTAGAGTTCATTGAAATCTTTTGCAATATAATTACTCTTATTTTGCTAATAACAAATTGGAAAATACTGTGGCTATCAAAAATAATATTTTGTAAAAAATCTAACTATGTAAACAACTATTCAAGGAAAAAGTTATAACAAAATGGTGGATGACTAACATTTTACCAACCAAATTCCAACCTTAGAAGGTGTAGTTGCTAAAGATCAAATCGTTATAAACATAAAAAAGTAATAACAAAATGACAACAAAATGGCTTATCACTGGCATTTTTCCCACTAAATTCCAACCATGGAAAGTGCAGCACCTAAAGATCTAATCATTGTAAACATTTTAAATGGTTTATGACTTACATTTTTCTCACCAAATTCCAACTTTGGAGGAGAAGGTGTAGCTGCTAAAGATGTAATCATTGTAAACATGAGCTATTTTTCAAGTTATTGAGGATATGTTGTGCAAAAATCCATAGGAGATAGTTAGGATCTTATCCTATAAATAGAATCTATAAAAACTTCCTATTACTTTTCCCTAAAGTAATACGACAGCTAAGTAGTACTATGAAATGGTCGATGATAGATGGGACAATTGTGATTCAAGTTCATCCACGGCCAAATGAAATCCTGGTGGTATATGTGTCCGCAATGGAGCTGAGCCACCTCCTCTCCCAATACATAATCGTTGTGGCAAATTGAGCATGTTGAAGTAATGCTGTTGTTATCTCTGATATGGTCGTCTGAAATATTAATGCACCGTATAATGCTCGTCTCGCCACCCATTCGTGCTTCCCCTTCTGCTGCCCATCGTGCTGCTTCTTCTCTTTCTGCCTCCCATCGTGGTCTTCGTTCTTCTTCTTGTGCCACTAGTTCTGTGAGACCATTAATGGGTATAATGGTCTCGCAAGCCATTCGTGCTTCCCGTTCTGCTTCTTCTGCTCGCCATCGTGTTGCTTCTTCTCTTTTTGCCTCCCATCGTGCTCCCCATTTTGCTTCTTGTGCCACAAATTGTGCTTCAATTAATAATAGTTATTGTTCATCAACTTATTCTAATATATGTAATAACTCGACATTGATTTGAGCCGAGAATTCGTAGAAATCCACATTAGTTTGACTCGACATAAATCGACGTGTCCTAAGCTCTATGGCATAACTTTGGCGTGCTGTGCGTCGGAGTTCTGGAGAAAGTATGGTGTCTTGCCATCGTTCGGGCTCCCCAATATCTCCTCCAATTCAGCTAATAATTGTCGTTTTTCTGCTTCCATTTCTAGAATAAACTAGAAACAACCATATTACTAAGATTAATTGGTTTGAAATAGCTGTAGATGTATGTATTTGATATATTGATAATGTTTTTTTAACTAAATAATGTCTGTAGTTAACTGATGAATGGATAACTGGTAGCAATGAATCAATAACTCATAGTTGATGAATGGATAACCAACAATCAATTGAATATAACTAGAAGAATGTGAGATATAAAAAACTAATATAAAAAATAAGTGATAGTTGATAAATGAATAACACTAATAATGTCAGTGATAACAACTTATCACCATGTAGCTAGGGATGGATAACTCACACTTAACTGGTTTAACTAGAAGAATATGAGGAATTAAAAAAATTTCCAAATTGTCTTCCATTCCATAACTATCTCTCAACTATTTGATCAAGTGATCCAACCGCAAACTATGTGGGTGTGCTAGTTGCATCATCATTGGAGTTAAGTTCATAGTTGTATATAATAGTTAATTGGGTAGATAGACGTTTTTATTTGAAATTTGGGATGGAATATGGTCTATTATTTTTCATCTACAGACGAGGATGACGCAAGTGTACTATAGCACTCCCACATCCTCCTCCTTTAAAGATTTCCAACTCCATGAATAAAAAAATCCCCTGAAGAGGTAGATGTATTAAATCTTAATATTTAAGATGGAATCATCAATCACACATGAATCCTGATCCAATTCCCATTGCCTTACTAGCAATTTAAGTAATGGTTTTTGAGACCAGGTGTTGGGAAACATAAAGAACATCAAATGTCCACAATTTCAAAGTGAATTCAAGGTTTCACACTAATTTATAGAAATATTGTCAACTTCACCATATTTATTTTCCTATGGACAATAACCTAATGACCTCATGGTGAATTTATTCAATTTACAAAGAAATATTTGAGTTAAAATTTCATTTCTTTTAGAACTTGAGAGGGCGTTGTGCACTTTTTATTTAATAAAAGCATGTGTTCCCCCACCATTTCTTCTTGGAAAACACGGGAAGGATGTTCCCTCATTTTATATGAAAGGTAAATCTGTAGGTGTGCAATGGGGATGTTTGCGAGGTTCCCCGTCGTAATTTTTTAACCAATTGTGTCGTCTTCTAAAAACCATTGAATCCCTTCTTAGTTTAAGGAGGCCCTCACACTCTTTTCCATATTATCTTCAACATAGGAAGAACCTTATATGTATAACTGCTTGCACAGTTTGAATCCCTTCTTAGTTTAAGGAGGCCCTCATACTCTTTTCCATATTATCTTCAACATAGGAACTACCTTATATGTACAACTGCTTGCACAGTTCAAGATTTCATGTAGTTCTATCTAAATTTACTTAGCAATTCAATTAACTCTTACAATCCTTGTCCTACATTGCAATTCGGACAGGAACCACTAAAGCATGAATGAGACCGTTGAATTCAAGATGGTCATAAAACAACTTTCATAGTATGAATGAGACCGTTGAATTCAAGATGGTCATAAAACAACTTTCATAGTATGAATGAGACCCTTGAATTATTTTATGGTTTTATAACATTTTATTATTTTTTATAAAGGACGTGTGTCAGCTTTAGGATGACCACCAAAGGAAGATCTACCAAAAGCCTAAAGGGATCAAATGTCAATGTGAACAAAATGTTTATGGTTTTGATTTGGAGTCTTATATATGTGGTTCTAAAAAATATTTTAAATCTAAATTGACCCATGTTATTTCTTATAACATTATATTATTTTTTATAAAGGACACGTGTCAGCGAGCTCTAAGATGAGCACAGAAGGACTTACACATCTCTCTTTATTGAACTATAGAATAGGCCTCCGCAAAAATATATATTTTTTAAATGAAATATTTGTTAAAACTTCATATTTACAATGAAAATCAAAATATTTAACTACATACATCTTGAAATTAAATGCTCAATGCTAAAAATTTAAACAGTTATATATAAGGTATACCTTTCATTACATATATGCATCAGCTATGTCTAAAAAGGTATAATGACAATTTCCAAATTGCTCTAACAAGCGGCTGGTTTCTGAAATTAAATGCTGTTATATATAAGGTATACCTTTCATTACATATATGCATCAGCTATGTCTAAAAAGGTATAATGACAATTTCCAAATTGCTCTACCAAGCCGCTGGTTTCTGGAACAAATTAATGACCATAAGAAATAAAATTAGAATAGTCAGTTGTAAAATGTAGCCCAAATTTTTCCCAGAAATCTTTTGAAATATAATTACTCTTCTTTTGCTACTAACAGTTTGGAAAATGCTTTGGCTATCAGAAAAATTTAATAAATTTAATAATAGTTTGGAAGATAAAGTGGCTATCAAAAATAAGATTTGGTAAAAAATTGTAACTATGTAAACAACTATTCAAGGAAAAAGTTATAACAAAATGGTTGATGATTGACATTTTGCCACCAAATTCCAATATTAGAAGGCGTAGTTGTTAAAGATCAAATCATTATAAACATGAAAAAAAGTTTGGCATTTTTTCCACCAAATTCTAACCATTGGAATGTGTAGGCGCTAAAGATCTAATCATTGTAAACATTTTAAATAGCCTATGACTTGCATTTTGACGCCCAAATTCCAACCCTGGAAGGTGTAGCTGCTAATCATTGTAAACATGAGCTATTTTTTGGGTTATTAAGGGTATGTTGTGCAAAAATCCATAGGAAATAGCTAGGAAAAAGTTATAGCAAAATGGTGGATGACTGACATTTTTCCTATCAAATTCCAACCTTCAAAGATGTAGCTGCTAAAAATCAAATCATTATAAACATGAAAAAAGTTATATAACAAAATGATTGGCATTTTTCCCACCAAATTCCATCCATAAAAGTTGTAACCGCTAAAAATTTAATCATTTTAAACATTTTAAATAACCTAAACTTGCATTTTGCCCCCCCCAAATTCCAACCCTGCAAGGTGTGGATGCTAAAGATCTAATCATTGCAAACATGAGCTAATTTTCAGGTTATTGAAGGTATGTTGTGCAAATATCCATAGGAGATAGCTAAGAGCGTATCCTATAAATAGAATTTATATGAACTTCCTGTAACTTTCCCCTATAAAAAGTAAAAAAATTCTTATAATCAGAGATGATATGAATGACCATACAGATTCATTATAATGTAATACCACGTCTAAGTACTACTACGGCAGATGGGACAATTGTGATTGAAGTTGATCCACGGCCAGATGCAATTCTGGTGGTATATGTGTCCGCAATGGAGCTGAGCCACCTCCTCTCCCAATACATAATCGTCGTGGCAAATTGAGCATGTTGAAGTAATGCTGTTGTTATCTCTGATATGCTCGTCTGAAATATTAATGCACCATATAATGCTCGTCTGGCGACCCATTCGTGCTTCCCCTTCTGCTGCCCATCGTGCTGCTTCTTCTCTTTCTGCCTCCCGCCGTTCTGCTTCTTGTTCTTGTGCCGCTAGTTCTGCGAGACCATTAATGGGTATAATGGTCTCGCGAGCCATTCGTGCTTCCGGTTCTGCTTCTTCGGCTCGCCATCGTGCTGCTTCTTCTCTCTCTGCCTCCCGTCGTGATCGCCGTTCTGCTTCTTGTGCGGCTAGTTGTGCATCAATTAATACTAGTTGTCGTTCATCAAGTTCTTCTAATCTCTGTGATAACTCGACATTAATTTGAGTCGAGATGAGTAGTTCTCGCGCACCAGGTTCTTGTAATTCGTAGAAATCCACATTAATTTGACTGGACATAAATTGGCGTGTCCTAAGCTCTATGGCATAACTTCGGCGTGCTGTGCGTCGGAGTTCAGGAGAAAGTATGGTGTCCTGCCATCGTTCGGGTTCCCCAATTTCTCTTAGAACCGCCTCCAATTCAGCTAATAATTGTCGTCCTTCTGCTTCCATTTTAGAGTAAACTAGCAACAACCATATACTAAGATAAACCAGAGAGGCATATATTTATACATTTATAATGTTTTTTTTAACTAAATAATGTTTTGTAGTTAGTTGATGAATGGTAACTCATAGCTCATAAATGGATAAGTGGTTGGATAAGTGGTAGTAATGAATGAATAACTCATACTTAATGAATTGATAAGTGATAGCAATGAATGAATAACTCATAGGTGATGAATAGATAACTAACAATTAATGGAAAATGGATAACACTAAGCATGTCGGTGATAACATGTAGCTAGGGATGGATAACTCACACTTAACCGGTTTAACTAGAAAAATATGAGGAATTAAAAAAAAATTCCAAATTGTCTTCCATTTCATAAGTATTTCTCAACCATTTCAATCCCTATCCAAGTGATCCAACCAAAAACTATGTGGGTGTGCTAGTTGCATCATCATTAGAGTTAAGTTCATAGTTGTATCTAATAGTTAATTAAGTCTATGCACATTTTTATTTGAAATTTGGGGTGGACTACGGTCTATGTTTTTTCATCTACAGATGAGGATGAGACAAGTGTACTATCGAGACTATGACACTATCGAGATTGATTCTATGGCACTTGTTCAAAATTCGAAATAAACAATCATAATATATATATATATATAATAATTGGTAAATGAATAAGTGGTAGTAATGCATGGATAACACATAGGTCATGAATGGATAACCTAGTTCATGGAAGATATCTAGAAAAATGTTTGATAAAAAGAAAAAGAATATAAAAAAAAACTAATAGTTGATAAATGGATAACAGGAAGAATGTGAGTGATAACATGTAGCTAGGGATGAATAACTCAACCCGTTTAACTAAAATAACATGAATAATAAAAAATATTTCCAAATTGTCTTACATTCCATAACTATCTCTCAACCATTTGATCCGTATCTACGTGATCCAACCACAAATCATGTGGGTGTGCTAGTTTAAAAGTTAATATAAAACTTAGACTAAGCCTTATGCACATTAACTCGACTCCCAACTCCCACATGGAGTTCAAGTGTCACATAGGCTGCACATTACTGTTGGAATAATCTAATAGTTATCCAATATAACCATAATTACAGTTGAAGTTAAGATAATAGTTGTAGAATAATTGGAGTTAAGCTAATCGTTGTGTCTAATAGTTAATCTATTATTTATCCAATATAACCACGATTAGAGTTGAAGTTAAACTAATAATTGTAGAATCATTTGAGTTAAGCAACAGGCTAATAGTTGTACGCAATAGTTAATTTAAAAGGTAATATCTTGGCAATTTCAATTCAAGTAAAAGTCTTGATTGGAGTTGAAGTTAACCTAATAGTTGTATCATCAATGTATTTAAGCTAATAATGAATAATTGTATCTAATAATTGAATAGTTGAAGATGAAGTTTGATTTTTCCAACTATCACTAATTATACTTATCGGGTGTTACGTTATATATATATGGAAAATCTAAACATGTAATAGGAACTATATATTAACTATAAGCTCAACTATTAATTAAGCTATTTTTTATTTTTTGAAATTATTAATTATTAATTTTGAACGACGCCCATAGAATCAATCTGGATAGTACACTTGTCTCATTCTCATTTAATTTTGGACGACGCCCATAGAATCAATATAGATAGTACACTTGTCTCATTCTCATTCATAGATAAAAAATCATAGATGGCAGTCCACCCCAAAATTCTAAGATATATATGCCTATTGGCGTCAACATAAAGTAGTCTAACGTCCAAAAAAACAACAGAAAAAGTGAAAACGCTGCACATCTAATCTACTTCTTTCTTCTTAAAATATTGGCTTCTCAAAGTGAATCTACAAAGACCGTTAAAATCAAAACTGTTACCATAAAAACGAATGCATTTTTCCTTTATATAACCAATACAATCGATAATTCCATCAATGTGTCAGTAGTATGAGGTGTTGTCACTCGTTTCAATTTAATAAAAATTAATTGATGATATTGATTAACGTCCACCAAGATTAACTTTGGTTTATCGAACTTTAAGAAGGATAATTCTTGGTTTACTTTAAAATCTTGTTTTGTGCAAAAAATAACTTCAAAAAGCTTGCCAAGAAGCTTTCCAAACTCACTATAGTTTTGGCAAGTTAGGACGTTATAAAAAATTTCATAATTGTACATGATCCTCAATAGTGATAGATGTTAGAATAATCAACCCATAGTTAGCTACCTTAGACATTAATTAATCCATTTTTGTCTTGTTTTCCTAGTTTCCATATTCCACCTTATGCAAGTTGTCCTCCACATGTCCAAAGTGGTCAAACTTGCTAAATTTGAGTCATGGAGCGCTTGGGAAACCACTTGGAATCAAATCTGCTTTATTCCTGGCCTTTCTAGCACATGTCTTCTTTTTATAAGTATTTATTTCTTGCTTTTGCTGAGTTTTAAGGCAATTGGGAAAGTTTGACTAGGTGAAGTTAACTTGTTTTTTGTCCTCATCATCCTCCACTCTTTTCTCCTACGAAAAGCATGTATGAGTTGTCCTTCCATCATCTATTAGCTTGCCTAATTGATTTTTCCAATTTGTGAGCTCCTAGACAGATTTGGAAACTGCTTTATGCACCTACGGGGGATTTGCTTAGATTTAGTAAGCCTGCTTTTGACCAAATTTGAATGGAATCCCAATGCATTCGAATCTCTCATGTAATTATTTATTGTGGCAGCCTATGACTTCACAGGGTTGTCTATTGTACACTTATTCAATACAGATTAGTGTTCTGCTCCATATTCAGTCTCCTTTGTGTGTAATTTGCATGTGTAATTGGCAATTTTTGTGAGTGTAATTGTTCTAACACGTGGGTTCAATTTCCACATGGTATCAAAGCCTTTATAGATCGATTTCTCTCCGTCCAATTTGTTATTACAGGTTCGACATCATTGACTGGGAGCATTTTGCTGACTGAAGGGACAATTTTTGAGCTATGGATCAATCTCAGAAGATCATCTTGACTCCATTTAACTTCTTTGA
>LPNX010186759.1:175545-291456 GCA_001517045.1 Pseudotsuga menziesii
GAGGAGCAACTAGTTTTGGCCATACTCTTGAAGCTTGGCCTTGACTATTCAATGTTTGTCTCGACCTTCCATGCCACAAAGTTGACAGTTCGATCCTGGAAAATGCCTAGCCTTGCAGATTTCATGGAATCTCTCACACAAGAACAAGATAAATTGGTGATGATGGGCACCATCAAACCTTCCAAAGACCAAGCTCTGGTTGCTGGAGATTCGAGGGTGGATTCAAAATGCAAGAAGAAAGCTAAGAAGCCACCTGAGCAAAAGAGAGACAAGAACAAGTCTCCAGAGGAGCCCTAAGGTTCCAAGAAGAACCTCCAGAAGAAGAAGAACAATGGAGAAATGAGCGAGTGCACATCCTGCATTAAGGGAAATCATCCTGAAAGCTCCTACATGAACAAAAAAATTGACATGCTGACCCAAATCCTGGAGAAGAATGGCATCTCCCTTCCTAATAGCTCAAAGAAGAGGGAAGGACAATCAAATTTAGAAGACAGAGAAAGAGTTCATGCATTGGTTGTTGGCACAACAAGCTCACCTAGTTTCATCATTGATTCTAGAGCTTCAAGACATATGGTTTCAACCAAGGAGGCATTCACCTCACTTGACATGTCGAAAGGTCCACCAATAGTACTGGGAGATGACTCTCTCACTGAAAGTTTGGGCAAAGGGAGGATTGATCTTGACCATGGTAAGTTCAGCAATGTATTGTGTGTTCCATGTCTTGCCTCTAACCTATTATCAGTGTATCAAATGACTCACACAGGGTCTCCAAAGAAGTTCATATTCTCCCCTGATGAAGTTGAGATCACAGAGATCTCAAGTGGTAAAGTCATTGCAAAAGGAGTTGCAAATCACACTTTGAAGGTATACATGTTCTCACACTTCCTACCTTACTCAAACCCCTTTGCTCTTCTGATTCATGCTAATGAGGCAAGCAAGCTTTGGCATGAAAGATTTGGCCACCTTAACTATAAGTATCTTTCTGATATTAGTGAAAAAGAAATGGTCATAAGGTTGCCAAAGATTAATTTTTCCAAAGGAGTTTGTCAAGGTTGCATCTTAGGAAAACACCCAGAGCATAAATTTGAGAAAGCTAGTCATGAGAGAACCTCTGCACCTCTTGAGTTGATCCATAGTGATGTTTTTGGCCCATTTCCTCATATGTCAATGAGTCAGGCCAAATATGCATTGAAATTCATATATGACTTTTCCAGGTACTGCTGGGTTTACTTCCTGAAACACAAGTCTGAAGTTTTTGGCCTTTTCAAAGTCTTTAAGGCTTTGGTTGAAAACCAATCTGGGAGGAAACTCAAGGTCCTCGGATCTGAAAATGGTGGTGAGTATGTCAAGTCTGATTTCATTCAATATTGTGCAGATGCAAGTATTCAGAAGCAACATTCTATCCCTTACACACCACAGCAAAATGGTGTTGCTGAGAGGAAGAACAGATCATTGAAAGAGATGGCAACTTGCATGATCGAGGCTAAGACTTTGCCACCAAAGTTTTGGGCCGAAGCTATAAACTGTGCAGCCTCTATCCAAAATAGGGTTCCTCATAAACAACTTGATGGTATGACTCCTTTCGAAGCATGGAGTGGGCACAAGCCAGATGTGACCCATTTTAGGATTTTTGGCTCAAGGGCTTGGGCTAGAATTCCAATAGAAAAGAGGAAGGCTTTGTAGCCCCAAAGCCAAGAGTATCTATTTGTTGGGTACTCTAAAGATTCAAAAGGGTACAAGCTGATCAATTTGAACACAAACAAATCCTTCATTGAAAAGAGTGTTTAGTTCCAAGAAGAGCCTTTAGCAGTAGTGGAAGTTGGAGAATCGTCTTCACCACCATAACCATTGAATGTAAGTGAAGAGATAGTTGAGCTTGATGATTCTAATATGTCTGATAATGATGATTTAATTGCAAATCATAACAGTCCTACAAGACCAAAATGGGCAGCAAAGACCATTCATGCAGCTGGAGAACTAGCTAGAAATCCTAATGATCCTAGGAGGACTAGATCTCAGTTTGAGAGTGCTCTGTGTATGAAAGATCCTTTGTTTGCAGAGAAATGTTATCTGATGGTTGAATTAGACCCACAGACATATGAAGATGTAGCAAATGATCCAATATGGCAAACAGCCATGAAAGAAGAGTTTAGCTCACTCCAGAAGAACAACACTTGGGAGCTGGTTGATCTTCCCCCGAGGAGGAAGCTAGTTCAGTGTAAGTGGGTTTACAAAACCAAGTTTGCTGCTGATGGTTCACCTTTGAAATATAAGGAAATATTGGTATCCAAGGGCTACTGACAGGTACATGGCATAGACTACAATGAGACCTTTGCACCAGTGGCAAAGATGGACTCCATCAGGCTAGCCTTAGCCATTGTAGATTCGAAGCAGTGGGAGGTACATCACATGGATGTGAAGTGTGATTTACTGAATGGAGATATTACTGAAGATATTTACATGTATCAGCCTCAAGGATTTGCTACTAATCCATCTCTTTTGTGCAGGCTAAAGAAATCATTGTATGGGCTTAAGCAAGCCCCCAGGGCTTGGTATGCCAAGATTGATAGCTTTCTGCTATCATTGAATTTTGTTTGATGCAAGTCAGATCCTAATGTCTATTTGAAGCTAATTCATGGTTCTTTAATGATTATTGTCTTGTATGTTGATGACCTTCTCATTACAGGAAGCTCAAAGGATGAAATTGCCTCCTTAAAGGATGCAATGAACCATGCATTTTCAATGACATACTTGGGGTTATTGAGCTAGTTCTTGGGTCTTGAGATTGCTCAAACCAAAATGGAATAAAATTACATTAGTCCAAGTATGCCTTGGATTTTCTAAACAAATTCAACATGAAGGATTGCAAGCCAAGCAAGACTCCCTTCCTTTCAAGAGTTAAGCTTGAAGAAGCAAATTCTTCACCTATGGTAAACAATACACTGTATAGGCAACTAATTGGGTGTTTGTTGTACCTTACACATACTTGACTTGATATTTATTATGCAGTAAGTGTGGCTTCAAGATACATGGATCAGCCTCATGAGATCCATTGGAGAGCAGCCAAAAGGATCCTTAACTTTGTTCAAGGAACAAGGACTCATGGGATCTTCTACAAAGCTAAATCTGATCTTGATTTGATTGGGTTTACTGACAGTGATTGGGAAGGTGACAACATAGATCGAAAGTCCACATCAAGATATGTGTTCATGATTGTTGAAGGACCAATGATCTGGTCAAGCAAGAAACAAAGTGCCATTGCACTCTCATCTACAGAAGCAGAATATGGAGGAGTTGTAAATGCTGCTACTCAATGTTTATGGTTACAGGGGTTACTTGGTGAGTGTGGCTTCGAATCAGAATACTCAAATACTATCTATTGTGATATTCAAAGTACTATTCGAATCTGCTATGATCTAGTTCAGAGACAGAGAACCAAACACATTGAGATCCATATGCACTACATGAGACAGCTTGTGCATGATGGCACCATTCACCTACCCTTCTGTTCATCTTCAGAACAAGTAGTAGATATCTTCACCAAAGTTTTTTGTGACAAGATATTCACCAATCTCAAATCACTACTAGGGATTTCTAATCATGCTATGAAGCATGAGTGATGACAATATTTTCAAATTTTGTTTATTGTCCATGTTTAAGGGAGGATTTTTCCCACTGGGTTTTTGCCTCTTTCCTTGGTTAAATGGACATGCAGTATGTAAAGGGTGACTAAGCCTTGTTGCTAGGCCCTATAATTTTCTGATATATTACTCATAATTCAAGCTTAATGGGGGGTGTTAGAATAATCAACCCATAGTTAGCTACCTTAGACATTAATTAATCCATTTTTGTCTTATTTCCCTAGTTTCCATATTCCACCTTATGCAAGTTGTCCTCCACATGTCCAAAGTGGTCAAAATTACTAAATTTGAGTCATGGAGCACTTGGGAAACCACTTGGAATCAAATCTGCTTTATTCCTAGCCTTCCTAGCATAAGTCTGCTTTTTCTGCTTTATTGCCTGCTTTTGCTGAGTTTTAAGGCAATTGGAAAAGTTTGACTAGGTGAAGTTAACATGTTTTTTGTCCTCATCATCTTCCACTCTTTTCTCCTAATAAAAGCATGTATGAGTTGTCCTTCCATCATCTATTAGCTTGCCTAATTGATTTTTCCAATTCATGAGCTCCTAGACAGATTTGGAAACTGCTTTATGCACCTATGGGGGATTTGCTTAGATTTAGTAAGCCTGCTTTTGACCAAATTCGAATGGCATACCAACGCATTCAAATATCTCATGTAATTATTTATTTTGGTAGCTTATGACTTCATAGGGTTGGCTATTGTACACTTATTCAATACAGATTAGTGTTTCGCTCCATATTTAGTCTCCTTTGTGTGTAATTTGCATGTGTAATTGGCAATTTTTGTGAGTGTAATTGTTCTAACACCTGGGTTCAATTTCCACAATAGACATTAAATAATTATAAATATAATATTCACTATTGAAACTCATTGTTACTCATTTTTTTATTATTTAAGAAAGGGTCCTATATATAAATACATTTGGTAGAAAGGGTCTCTATACTTTTTCATTAACTAAAAATTCAGACACTTTCATAGGTGAAATGTACTTTTCAAGGGTTTTGAAATTGGGTGGGAACAACGTCACCCAAGAGTCTTTATATATACACACATGTAGTAAAATGCATGCCATATTTTTTTTCCTTTTAAATATTAATTTGGTATTTACACTTTGAATGAGTTTTAATAATTAATAATATGATTTATAATTTAGGTTTAATATTTATCATATTAATTATGAATTAAAGTTCTATACTTATCTATAAGCATGTATTCACATGGATCTACATGAAATTATCAATGAATTTTATAATTTCTAGTGCTTGATATTCTATGGCATCTTCCCAAACTCCTCCTTGTTGTCCATATACAACATCCATGGGGAAGTTGGAAAATATTTTGTGCATGCCGCTTTGTATGCATTATGGGTGAAAGGATTAATGTACATAACATTAACTAATGTTGTGATCATGGATTTGACTTACCATGAGGGAATTTGTAATAGAGTTTAGTGTTCTCTATATTATATTTGATAATATTAACATGAAACTCATATAAAATCCCCATCCACTAGTAGTTCCTTGTTTGTTAAATCTAACTCTATGCCTACAAACACTACAATCACTAACGATTAGTTGGAAGAACGATCTGATTACCCACAACATAGTTTCTACATTTCAAAATAGCATGAACACTATAATATATTTCCTTGCAATATGTAGGGTAGTTTAGTACTCTACCATGGAACATCTCTTAATGATAGCTTATTGGCATACCTCCTTGCATCAGGGTCACTCCCATAACAAATCCACTCTCAGTTGTCTCTACTTCTAAGGCCCTCTACAAATTGATTTATGCAAGAATTGGTGCTTGAATGATATTTCACTTCATCTCTTCAAAATCCTCCATTTCTCTCGTTAACTACGTTTTATGGAAAGGGGTGGTGTATCCATAACATTAAAAAAATTATAAACTTATGCAGGTAGTGTGTTGTATATCCCAATATCAATTAAATTAATATATTTTATCAACTTTATGATGCCCTCCATTTTTGTAGGATCGTTATTGAGTTAGTTTAATTTTCTCATGATATAAAAATGTACAGTGAAATCAATTTGTGAGAAGGGTCAAATGTAGGGTTGTGGTGCTCTCAGTACATGCCTCTCAAGGTGCTTGTGTAGGTCCTCAATATGTGCCATAGGAATCCTATGATCCATACCCTAAATGACCCTTTAGATAGTGTGTATCATCATCTCAACGTCAACTTCCTTTCTCTCTTGTCCCTCGTCTTTGGCCTACATCAAATATTAAGGTATCTTGTCAATGGAACTGGGCCTAGATCTACATGATCACAATATTTGGTTAGTCAATTTTCACACATTAAAGAAAAATTGTCTACCTCTTAGAAAGAAGAATCATATATGACCAAAATTTATAAAAATTGGAAAACTGAATTTCTATCATGGTTGGTTTTCAACTATGAGTGCATAGAAAATGATAGCTATGGGTTGTTCAATAAAACCATAGTGATGTAAGGATAATATTCTATGGTGATTACCCACTTATACCACTAGTTAACAAACTCATTATTGAATGAATTCAGTGTGTGTCCTCCTCCAAGTTGATACATCATATTGCTCCATACGCACATATGAGGATTGTGAGGCTCAGTCTGTGGATAGTTAGTGCATGGGATTATCATCAACACTCTATCTATGTAGAATGAAGATAATAATGTCCATTCCAAATTTTTTAATGCCTCTGTAATCTACAATTAATTATCTAATCCTTCATGTTGACAAGCACAATTACCTCTGAATCAAATATTGTGGGTCTCAAGCACTCTACTACATAGTACATGTGGGACAAAGACGTTTTATGTAGTGAATATAAACTTACCAATCTATGCAGTAATTAAAATAATTCTTTTGAGTCTAATATCTAAAATATGGTCTTCACAGGAACTTGGAAGCTCACTTTCCATGTATCAAGAACATAATACCAATTAATGTACTCTTGGATGGTTAGGATAGCACTCCCACATCCTCCTCCTTTAAGGATTTCCAACTCCATGGATAAAAAAATCCCATGAGGAGGTATATGTATTAAATGTTAATATTTAATATGGAATCATCAATCACACATGAATCCTGATCCAAATCCCATTACCTTACTAGCAATTCAAGTAATGGTTTTTGAAACCACGTGTTGGGAAACATAAAGAACATCAAATGTCCACAATTTCAAACTGAATTCAAGTTTTCACACTAATTTATAGAAATATTGTCAACTTCACCATATTTTATTTCCCTATGGACAATCACCTCATGAATCCTGATCCGATTCCCATTACCTTACTAGCAATTCAAGTAATGGTTTTTGAGACCACATGTTGGGAAACATAAAGAACATCAAATGTCCACAATTTCAAAGTGAATTCAAGTTTTCACACTAATTTATAGAAATATTGTCAACTTCACCATATTTTATTTCCCTATGGACAATCACCTCATGGTGAATTTATTCAATTTACAAAGAAATATTTGTGTTAAAATTTCATTTCTTTTAGAACTTGAGAGGGTGTTGTACACTTTTTATTTAATAAAAGCATGTGTTCCCCAACCATTTCTTCTTAGAAATCATGGGAAGGATGTTCCCTCATTTTATATGAAAGCTAAATCTGTAGGTGTAGGTGTGCAATGGGGATGTTTGTGAGGTTCCCCATTTTGTAATTTTTTTACCAATTCTATCCTTTTCTAAAAACCATTGAATCCCTTCTTAGTTTAAGGAGGCCATCACATTCTTTTCCATATTATATTCAACATAGGAACTACCTTATATGTACAACTACTTTCACATTTCAAGATTTCATGTAGAGATAAAGGGTCGTTTGATGGCATTTTTATGCTTAGTTTGATCTATCTAAAATTACATAGCAATTCAATTAACTCTTACAATCGTTGTCCTGCATTGCAATTCAGACGGGATGAATAAGACTGTTGAATTCAAGACTGCCATAAAACAACTTTCATAGAATAGGATGAATGAGACCGTTGAATTCAAGACTATCATAAAACAAGTTTTATATTCTATGATGTTGCAATCAATTAGGAAGAAGATTCAAAATCATAGTTTTGTGTTTGAAACACTTTTTTGTTTTAAAGGTTAAGTATATATGTTTCTAGTTATTTTTAGGTTTTTAGGTTTCATTAAATAAATTTTAAGCTTTATTAGATAAAATAATTACTTTCTCTTAGTAAATATTTTATTTACTATCATAGATCCATCTTAAAAAGGATCTACCAAGAGCTTAAAGGGATCAAAGTTTTCTAATTACAAACCTTTTTTTTAGAGTGGAAATGTTGAGGAAATGTGAACGAAATGTTTATAGTTTTAATTTGTCGTCTTATATATGTGGTTCTGAAAAATATCTTAAAACGAAATTGAGTGGACATGTTATTTTTTATAACATTTTGTTATTTTTTATAACATTTCATTATTTTTTATAAAGTCGTGTGTCAACTATAGGATGAGCACCAAAAGAAGATCTACCAAGATCCTAAAGAGATCAAATCTCAATGTGAACAGAATCTTTATGGTTTTAATTTGTACTCTTATATATATGATTAAAAAAAATTATGTTATTTCTTATAATGTAGCATATAGTGGTCGTCTCGTGACCCATTCATGCTTCCCGTTCTGCTGCCCATCTTGTTGCTTCTTCTCTTTCTGCCTCCCATCGTGCTCGCCATTCTACTTCTTTGTGCTGCTAGTTCTGCTGACAATTGTTGTTCATCAAGCTCTTTTAACCTCTGTGATAACTCGACATGAATTTGAGTCAATATTAATCGTTCTCTCACACCAGGTTCTTGTAATTCGTATAAATCCACATTAATTTGTCTCGACATAAATGGGCATGTCCAAATCTCTATGTCATAACTTTGGCATCCTATGCGTTGCAGTTTAGGAGGAATTATGATGTCTTGCCATCGTTTGGGTTCCCCAATATCTCTTAGAAGCACCTCCAATTCAGCTAATAGTCGTCCTTCTGCTTCCATTTCTAGATTAAATCAACAATAGCAATAACCATATAGGTTAAATTAAACTAGTAATAACCATATTAATATGTTTGAAAATAAGTGGAGAAGTATATATTTTATGTCAATTACTTGTATCTAATAGTCAAGTTAATATTAAACTCATAGTTATATCTAATAGTTAATTACAATGTTTATATATATATATATATATATATAATAACTAGTAGTAATGCATAGATAACACATAGGTCATGAATGGATAACACATAGTTCATGGAAGATAACTAGAAGAATATTTGATAAAAAGAAAAAGAATATAAAAAAAACTAATAGTTGATAAATGGATAACACGAAGAGTGTGAGTGATAACATGTAGCTAGGCATAAATAACTCATAGTTGAACCCATTTAACTAAAATAATATGAATAATAAAAAATATTTCTAAATTGTTTTACATTCCATAACTATTTCTCAACCATTTGATCCCTATCTCGAGAGCCACGAAATTTTCTTCTGCTGCACTAAGTGTGACAGAAGTTGGCCTCCTTCTAAATCAATATATCATGGTTGATCTCAGGCTAAAGTAACACCCTATTGTGTTATTTTATGTCTTATTCACTCTTTCCATTTGGAATCTTCATAAATCTGATTCTTCACTTCTCCTCCTAAGATACATTTCAATACATATCCAACTATACCACGTAGGTACCCCAAACTAGATTTTCCACAACTCAATGGAAGATTCGGATAAACCATAGACTATCTTATTAAGGATCCAATCATATATATTTACATCATAGGATCCACCAATTATGAATAAGAAGTGAAATCAACCAAATTCTTTAGATTGTCATCATAGGTATAGTCATGGACTTCCAGTCCATCATCCTAAATATCTCAAGAGTTCAATTGTGTACTCCCTCTATCTAAGGAAGGCCTCATATAGTCTCTGCTACACTTCTAATATAAAGAGGTAACGCATCGGTTTGAGACCCTTCATCTTGAACTCTAAGGCCAACTCCCTCTTACACTCGACATTTTGATTCTATGTTCCCATAATGGAATAGATCATTAATTATATAGCATCGATATTAAATCAATAACATTTTAGTAAATAGTGTAATCCATATCATTTATCAGGTACAACTTTCTCCTTGCATATCAAATCATGGGTTCCGGTTTGAGTCCATATAAAGTCTTCTTTATCATCAACAAGTTATTCAATCGGTGTTGGAGCATTCTACTCCCTTTGCATCTGAGTATCTATCTCCCTCTTGATCTAGACACTCTGCACTCTCTACATTTGAGTATCCTACATTGAGGAAACTTGTTTCCTTCTGCAATGATCAATATTGTGTGTTCATCTGTGTCATATCTTTCAAGTGGTTTTCCTAAGAAAACCCTCCTACACTTTCAAGGACATTGAAAACTAATCATGACTCCCTCTGAATATGCAAACTAGTTATCCTTGATGACTCATCTTTAATGCTAATCAGATATACATGTTTTCTCTTGTATATCTACTTCAATTCATCATTGTATTCCCTTGAAGTCTTAGTACTATATTTAACACATCATCTTTCAAGATGGAATGATCATGATATACTTCCAAACTTGTTGTCCTATTGCATCCTCACCACTGAAGGGTTTGGAGACAATATTGTGACTCATCAATGTTGTATATAGCATTAGAACTTATGATGTCTTTTCTTCTCTCTCTTAAATAATTACTGCTAGTTGCATGCCTTCTTTCATTGTGCAAGGATCATGAATCCATTGTGTCTTTTTCCTGATCACTACATCATCTATTGGTTCTTTTGGCTCATCTTGATAGTAAGAAGGATGAATAGATGGATTTGTACCCTCATCCTTTGAAGATTCATGCTAGAAGAAATATCCCCACACCATATACGTAGGTTAATGGGAGATTGTTTACTCATTATTGGACCATTCACCTCTATCGATATGATATGGGATGGACTATGGAATATGATTTTTCATCTACCTACGAGGATGATACAAGTGTACCGTTGAGATTGGTTCTATAACAGCCGTTCCAAATTCAAAATAAACAATTATAAAAATAATTTTTAGCTAGATGATGAATGGATAACCAACAGTTCATGGAAGACAACTAGAAGAATGTCAAATAAAAAAGAAAAATAATATATAGTTGATAAATGAATAGCAGGAAGAATGATAAATAACAGTTCATGTCAGTGATAACATGTAGTTAGACATGGATAAATCATAATTGAACCCGTTTAACTAAAAGAATATGAGGAATAAAAAATATTTCCAATCTCTCTTCCATTTCATAACTATCTCTCAACCATTTGATCTCTATCGACGTCATCCAACCACAAACTATGTGGGTGTTCTAGTGGCAATTGCAATTCAATTAAAATTCATGATTGGAATTGAAGTTAAGCTAATAATTGTATCATCAATGTATTTAAGCTAATAATTGAACAGTTTATACTTATCAAATGTTAACTAAGCTATTTTTTATTTTTTTGAAATTGTTAATTATGATCTAGACTAACCTCCTTTAAAAATAATAAAAAACCTAATTATATCTATATGGAAAACCTAAACATGTAATACGAACTGTATATTAGCTAGATTCCCAACAATGAGATACAGGAGTTTATTAGGAGTTTGGAGGATTTGATTAGGAGTTTGAACTATTTTATTGGGATTTTGACTCTTACATGACTGCACATTAGATAGACTCCTAGATGCCAAACGCAGTTGGGCTAAGCCTTAAGTGATTAGAGTTGAATTTAAGCTAATAGTTGTAGAATCATTGGATTTAACCTAATAGTTGTATCTAATAGTTAAGCTAATAGCTATCCAATATAACTCTAATTAGAGTTGAAGTTAAGCTAATAGTTCTAGAATCATTGGAGTTAAGCTAATAGTTGTATCCAATAATCAATGGGTTTAAGCTCGTAGTTGTATCTAATAATCAAATAGTTGAAGATTAATTTTAAATTTTACAACTATCACTAACTATACTTATCAAAATGTGTATTAATCTATTTTTTATTTTTTTGAAATTATTAATTATTAATTTTGGATGTCCCCATAGAATCAATATGGATAGTACACTTGTCTCATTCTCATTTAATATTGAACGATGCCCATAGAATCATTCTAGGAAATACACTTGTCTCATTCTTGTCTGTAGATGAAAAAACATAGATGGTAGTCCACCCCAAAATTCTAAGATATATACGCCTATCGACGTAAAGATAGAGTAGTCTAATGTCCAAAACAATGGTAGAAAAGAGAAAACACCGCGCGTTTGGTCTACTTCTTACTTCATAAACGATTAAAGTGCTATACTTATCTATAAGCATGTATTCTCATGGACCTACATGAAATTATCAATGGATTTTATAATTTCTAGTGCTTTATCTTCTATGGCATCTTCCCAAACTCCTCCTTTCTTTCCATATACAAAATCCATGGGGAAGTTGAAAAATATTTTGTGTATGCCACTTTGTATGATTATGGGTGAAAGGATAAATCTACATAACATTAACTAATGTTGTGATCATGGACAGGGATAATTTTATGGGTGAATTTTATCCCAGTGGGCTATTTTTCCATGTTTTTCTCCCAAAAAACATTTGGCATTTTGCATTTTTTGAATCCCTGTTTCGCCCAATTTTGATGGGGTAAAATTTTTCCACCCTAAAAATCGCCAAATTATTATATAAATGATATAAAATCCTTGGAAATTAAAATATTTTTTTAAAAATATCGCCAATCATTTTATAGTTTGCGTTTTATGAATTGGTAATATTCGCTAACATTTATACACTTTTAAATAAGTATGGTTCCTTAAAATCATCCCTAATCATGGATTTGGCTTACCATGATGGAACTTGTACTGATTTTTAGTGTTCTATTTATTATATTTGATAATATTAAAATGAAATTCAGATAAAATATGCATCTACTAGTAGTGCCTTGTTTGTTAAAGCTAACTCTATGCCTACAAATACTACAATCAGTAGCGATTAGTTGGAACAACAGTCTTCTTACCCATAAAATTGTTTCTACATTTCATAATAGCATGAACACTATAATATATTTCCTTGCAATATGTAGGGTTGTTTAGTACTCTACCTTGTAACATCTCTTAATGATAGCTTATTGGCATGCCTCCTTACATAAGGCTCACTCCCATAGCATATCTAATCTCATTTGTATCCACTTCTAAGGGCCTCTAAAAATTGAGTTATGCAAGAATTGGTGATTGAATAATATTTCACTTCATCTCTTCAAAATCCTCCATTCCTCTTGTTTTGTATTATAAGATCTTGACACTACGTTTTATGGAAAGGGGTGGTGTATCCATAGCTAAACTTTGTTTATAAACTTATGCAGGTAGTGTGTCATATATCCCAATATGAATGAAGTTAATATATTTTATCCACTTGATGATTCCATCCATTTCCGTAGGATCGATATTGAGTTAGTTTTATTTTCTCATGATAGAAAAATAGAGTGAAATCAATTTGTGAAAAGGATCAAATGTAGGGTTGTGGTGCTCTCACTACATGCCTCTCAAGGTGCTTGGGTAGGTACTCAATCTGTGCCATAGGAATCATATGATCCATACCCTAAATGACCCTTTAGATAGTGTGTATCATCCTCTCAACGTCAACTTCCTTTCTCTCTTGTCCCTCATCTTTGGCCCTACATCAAATATTAGGGTATCTTGTCAATGGAGCTGGGCCTAGATCTACATCATCATAATATTTGGTTAGTCACTTTATACACATTAAATAAAAATGATATACCTCTTAGAAATAAGAACCATATATGAACAAAATTTATAAAAATTGGAAAATTTAATTTCTATCATGACTGGCTTTCAACTATGAGTGCATAGAAATGATAGCTATGGGTTGTTCAATAAGACTATAGTGATGTAAGGATAATATGCTATGGTGATTACCCACTTAGACAACTAGTTAAAGAACTCATTATTGAATGAATTCATTGTGTGTCCTCCTCCAAGTTGATACATCATATTGGCCCATACACACATGTGAGGCTTGTGAGGCTCGTTATGTGGATAGTTAGTGCACTAGATTATCGTCGAGACTCTATCCATGTAGAATGAAACTAATAATGCCCATTCCAAACATTTTAATGCCTCTGTAATCTACAATTACTCAGCTAATCCTTCATGTTGACAAGCACAATTGTGTTTGAATCAAATATTGTGGGTCTCAAACACTCTATTGCATAGTACATGTGGGAGGAAGAGGGCTGATGTAGTGAAGATAAACCTACCAATATAAGCATTAATTAAAATAATTCTTTTGAGGCTAATATCCAAAATATTATTCGTGGGGACTTGGAAGCTCACTCTTTGTGCATCAAGAGCATAATACCAATTAATGTACTCTTAGATGGTTCGGATAGCACTCCCATGTAATCCCCCTTTAAGTATTTCCAACTCCATGCATAAAAAAAATCCCATGAGGAGGTAGATGTATTAAATGTTAATATTTAAGATGGAATCATCAATCACACATGAATCCTGATCCAATTCCCATTACCTTACTACAAATTCAAGTAATTTTTTTCGAGACCACGTGTTTGGAAACATAAACAACATCGAATTTCCACAATTTCAAAGTGAATTCAAGGTTTCGCACTAATTTATAGAAAGATTATCAAGTTAACCATATTTTATTTCCCTATGGACAATCACCTCATGGTGAATTTATTCAATTTACAAAGAAATGTTTGAGTTAAAATTTCAGTTCTTTTAGAACTTCAAAGGGAGTTGTGCACTTTTTATTTAATAAAATCATGTGCTCCCCCACCATTTCTTCTTAGAAAGCATGGGGAAGGATGTTCCCTCATTTTATATGAAAGGTAAATCTGTAGGTGTGTAATGGAATATATTTCGAGGTTCCCCATCATGTAATTTTTTTACCAATTGTGTCCTCTTCTGAAAACCATTGAATCCCTTCTTAGTTTAAGGATTCCCCTCACCATCTTTTCCATATTATCTTCAACATAGGAACTAGCTTGTATGTACAACTGTTTACACAGTTCAATATTTAATGTAGAGAAATTGGGTCATTTGGTGCCATGTTTATGCTTAGCATGTTCTATCTAAAATTGCATAGCAATTCAATAAACTCTTACAATCCTTGTTTGCATTGAAATAAATAGACTATATTCTATATAAACATTACAAAACTATTAATGAAGTGTTAGTGTTTTTAGCTTTAGCAGTATAGTTTTCATCTCTTTCAATTTTATTTCATGATTTACTTCATCCCACGATAATAACATTATTTATTTTCAATAGAAGTAAAATCAATGACCATTGAAAGATAACCATGCACAAGAGACACAAATATTTTATCTTGGGAAACTGAAATTGGAGAAAACACAGCAAACTTTTCTCTGAAGAAAATCAATCCCATACAAGAAAAATACTAATCATGAATATTAATCCATAGGAGAAGAATGTTCTCTCCTTCCTTAAGAAACCCTAATAAGGGTAACGAGTCTTCAATAGAATAACATAACCCCAAATATTGCTCCTTTTGATCATGTACAACCCAGCTAGATGATGTGGACTTGCGAGAGAATGAAGTGTGTTATGAATGTGTCAAATGAAGTGTGAGAACACTTCTATTGATATTCTTCAATTGACTAAAAAATTATATAGTTAGTTCAGCTTGTACTTTTACTTATCTTTTATTTATCATCAATCTGACTTGTCATTTTTGTCTTCTAGAGTCAATTTACCACTTTTATTGGGTTAGTTTTTTTCTTTCTTGTTTTCCACTTTCTATAATACTTCTTGAATGGATTTTCTCGACTTCATGGAAATTTCTTCATCATGGAAAATTTATCCTTGTTGATTTCTAGTCACATGTGGTCATACTCTTCCTCGAGAACTCTAATGTTGATTTGGCCATACTCTAAGAAGTCATGAACACTTCTTAGAGTCAATTTTCAAATTCACCATTAGATTAGACTTTGTCTATTATACACGGAGATAAGATATCCTTGTAACATAAACAAATCATTTCACTCTATTAGTAATAGAGCATTCCTATTACAGAGCACTCCCACACAATGAATACGCAATGTGATTTATAACCTACTACCATTCAAGTCAACATATGACTGCACAAGCTAATCATTTGATCCCTTTATACACATTGTCAACAAATTACTAATTAGTTAACACATGACTAATCAGGGATACAAATGGTCCATTATCTCCATGGGTCATAAAACTTTAAGAGAATAATCTGTTGAATGTTTTCCCAATGCTGGAGCTCATGAGAACATCAACACCCCCTCTAAATGCGGGAGACATTCTACATGAAGTTGTTAGCTTATTGAGAATGTCCTTCAATATTGCATTTGTATTGCATATGCATCTATACAGTACATGTACTACATCTTCCTCGGGTACTACGATGTCTGTACTACTCATCATAAGAATTCATTTCACATGAATGTCTATTTTCTCATCTAGATCATGCATTTCCAATGAATTTTTATATACTCATCTAGATCATTCATTTCACATGAAAGCATGTCTTCTCATTTAGATCATTCATTTCACATGAATGTATGTATTCTCATCTGGATCTTGCATTTTGCATGAGTTCCTTTCTCCTCATATTCAAGATGTTTCATATCCATAAATCCTCCCTCTCACTCAGAGAGGTATTCTTCATCATGCCAAGATTATCCCTAAAGTATACAAACTTTTCCTTAAACATAGGCTTGGGGAGAATATCAACTATGTGCTCATCTTTGTATATGTATTGGAGCTTCATCTTGTCTCAGATGAAGTGGTATTTGATATCAATACACTTTGAGTTTTCATGGAAAACTATCATAGTGTATCATATTTGTATCTATATCTTGATAAAATACTCCTGCAAGAAGATTCTAAATCCACACTCCTTCATAATTTGTAACACTAGATGCATAGTACTTTTCTTCTACTGCACTAAGTGTGGCATATGTTGGACTCCTTCTAAATCAAGATATCATGGGTATCTCAGGATAAAGTAACACCCTATGGTGTTATTTTATCTCTAATTCACTTTTGTCAGTCAGGATCTTCATAAATTTGATGATTCACTTATCCTCCTAAGATACAATCCATATCCAACTATACCACATACGTACCTCAAAACTTACTTTTCAACAAATCAATGGAAGAGGTGGATAAATAATAGACTATATTATTAAGGATCCAATCATCTATCTTTACATCATAGTATCCACCAATTCTAAATAGGAAGTAAAATCAACCAACTTCTTTAGATTGTCATCATAGGTATAGCCATGGACTTGCAGTCCATCATCCTAAATATCTCAGGATCTCAACTGTGTACTCTCTCTATCTGAGGAAGGCCTCATATAGTATTTACCACACTTCTAATATAATTAAGTAATGCATCAGGTTGATACCCTTCATCTTCAACTCTGAGGCCAACTCCCTCTTACACTCGACATTGAGATTCTATGTTACCAGAATGGAATAGATCATTAATCACATAGCACCGAGATTAAACCAGTAACATTGTAGTAAATATTGTAATCCATATCATTCATCAAGTACAACTTTCTCCTTTCATATCAAATCATGGGTTCTGGTTTGAGTCTGTATAAAGTATTATTTATCATCAGCAAGTTACTCAATCAATGTTGGAGAATACTACTCCCTTTGCATCTAATTATATTTCTCCCTCTTGATTTGGACACTCTACACTCTTGGCATTTGAGTATCCTACATTGAATCACCTTGCTTCCTTATGCAATTATAGATATTGTGTGTTCATATGTGTCATCTATATCAAGTGGGTATCCTGAGAAAACTTTCCTACACTTTCAAGGACACTGAAAACTAAGCATGAATCCCTCTGAATATGAAAACTAGCTATCCTTGATGAGTCATCTTCAATGTTGATCAGATATACATGTTTTCTCTTGTATATCTACTTCTATTCAGCATTGTATTCCCTTGAAGTCTTAGTACTATCTTTCACACATCATCTTCCATGATGGAATGATCATGATATACTTCCAAACTTGTTATCTTATTTCCCCCTCATCACTAAATGGTTTGGAATCAATATCGTGACTCATCAATGTTGTATATAGCATTAGAACTTATGAGGTATTTTCTTATCTCTCTTAAATAACTACTGCGAGTTGCATGCCTTCTTGCATCCTACAAGGATCATGAGGCCATTGTGTCTTTTTCCTGATCACTACATCATCTACTGGTTTTGTTGGCTTATCTCGATAGTAAGAAGGATGAATAGATCGATTTGTACCCTCATCGTTCGAAGATTCCTGCTAGAACCAATCTCCCCACACCTTTTACTTAGGTTAACGGGAGATTGTTTACTCATTGTTGGACCACTCGCCTCTATAGATATGATTCAAGCACTAAGGATGAATTTATACCCAAGTAGATACCAATCATGGACCCGTGTCTCCTTCTTCTTCAGCACATGATTGTATGCTTGTCAATTGAGAGTTCTCTCTAGATTCACTTTTGTGAATGCTTCCTCAATAGTCTTTCTTCCAACATCGGTGAGGACACTTGATCCAAGCATAAGTTGTCATACTAGATACATATACCCATAAGAAAATGGATAGTTCTTGATGACTGATCATCATATCCACAATCTTCACAATGGAACTATTTTGTAATACATGACATAAATGTCCATATGGGTTAACCAGTTTTAATTTAAATAGTTATGTTATTTATCAATCCAATAACAAATAAAATCAAGAAAATCAAACTTATTACACAAAGTATAAAATACGTATCTTTTTTTGTTTTATTGGCTCCATCTTGATTTTTTCCTCCATGCAAAAGTTGCTAGAGTTTATAGGAGGGGCCTTTGCTTCATCATCAAATCTAGAGACCTTAATCATCTTCTTCATCAAGTTTTGAACTTATGAAACATGTTGAAGTATTCATTGTATGTCTTCATGTCTTCTTGAGAGAAACATATATAGTACATGGAAACATCCAAGGATTTCACTTTCAGCGCCGATCTTCTTGTATTTGAATGTGCTAGGTCCAAGATCCTTTTTGGACCTATTATGGAAAAATTTCCCTTGGCATTCTTGAAGTCTCTGTCAAAATGAAAATTCACAAAACTGAAATATGTTTCCATATATAAAGTGCCCTCATAGGGAGAGTTCCACTATGCTATTTTCAAGTCTAATATATGGAATTAATTTCTAGACTTGGCATCCCTAGTTTAAAAATTAGGGCACAAACAATCTCTGGAAATGGAATATATTCAGAACTGATCTGATACCATGTTAGTTCTTTTAGCTTTAGTAGTATAATTTTCATCTCTTTCAAGTTTACTTAGATATTTACGTAATCCCGCAATTATAGAATTATTCATTTGCAATACAAGTAAAATTAAGGGACAATGAAAGATAACTGTGCACAAGAGACACAAAGATTTTATCCTAGGAAACCCAAATGTGAGAAAACCCAACAATATTTCTCTGAAGAAAATCAATCCAATATGAGAATAATACCAATCATGAAAATTAATCCCTAGCACACTAATGTGTTCTCCTTCCATAAGAAACCCTAATAAGGGTATCGAGATTTCAATGAAATAAGATAACCACAAACATTGCTCTATTTTATCTTGGACAAACCAGCTAGATGATGCACACTTGTGTGAGAGAGAAGTGTGGTGTGAATTTGTCAAATGAAGTGTGATAACACGTATACTTATATTCTTCAGTTGACTAGAAATTTCCATGATTATCCCAACTTGCACTTTTACTTATCTTTTATTTATTATCAAGATGAATGGTCATTTTTGTCTTTTATGGTCAACTTACCCCTTTTACTGGGTTAGTTGTGTTCTTTCTTGTACTCCACTGTAACACCCTGGTTTTGACCCCGTTTGCATTAATCATGTATATGATGTATATATTGTAATTAATCATGGTGTGGAGCTAAAGGAAAAATCCCCGCCATCGATTTAACGTTTTATGTTCCGACGATTAAAATCATTGTTGATGGTATATCGTGATATCCGTCGCATTCTAATTTTTGGCATCATGTAAATATGCATTTTAATTAAAATACCCACAACTAGCTAAGTCTATGTAACATTAAAAGAGATGGGGGCTTGATTTACTAAGGATAAGGAGGGGGAAATATTTAACCTTTGGGGCCAATGGGGAAAATCCAACTGTCAAAGGGAGAACCCATGAAACAGTCAACTACCTTTCTTGTGTCATTCATCCAATCATTTAAATTCTGCTAGAAATTGGTTGAAGTAGTTATTGCATGGGGATGGGAAGAGTATGGGAAATAAATTCGAATTGGGAGAAAACCCTTTTTGGGGAAAAATGTTTTTGACTTTTGGGGCAAGAAAACACCCAAAATGCATGCCCCTTTGGTCATACACCCACGTTTTCCATTTTTCCTCACTATTCTGCTTCACGTGGGCTTCCTTTAGGTAGCTAAAGCTCCCCGTGTGATCATCCTTCACATTGGGAGTCATTTTCCTCATTTTTTGCATGCCCATAAATTCGTTTTGGTTTTGTTCAGTAAGTGGTAACTTGGGGTATTAAGTGGTAAACCTTGTGCTTTTGATGTAGTGCTGGAATTTGAGCTTTTACTCAATTTTGCATGCAAGATCCACCAAAAACCATGTTTTTGAAGAAAATAGCGTTGTCCCGTTGTAAGCTCTAATACCATATTAATTCTGTCACAACAATATTGGACAAAGTATAAACTCACAAGTGATTCAATTGACAAATTACACATGAAAATGATGCAATGGTACTGCAATAGGAGGTTGCAGTTCTGTATAATCAATAATGGAGTGAATAATATAATACAGTCTCATGCAAAATGCATGAATGCCAAGCTAATTCAAATACTCAAGGAGGTCATTCGAATTACATAGATGAGTGTAGCTTAACTGAATGTCAGACAAACTTAGCACACTTAGTTAACCACTAAACTAATCAATAATTGACTGTCACACCAAGTCTTAACTGAATCAGAGTGTAATAGATGATTGAGTCTAACTGAATGTGACTCAACAGATGTCACTACATTTCCAAGTCAAGGTGGTAGTGCATCCCTAACTCCAAGTAGCTTCGATGGAGTTAACTAAAGTGCTACTTATCATCAGAAGTGGTTGGAGGTGCCCTAGTTGTCTCCAGTTCATAAATATTAACCAAAAATAGGAAAATAATAGATGGAGGCGCCTTTACAACTCAGCTTAACTGATTTTTAGGTGAAACAACAATCAGTTAGTAATTAGGTTCACTTATGACACTCGGATCAACCTAGAATTGATCCTTGTTTGAAGGAGAAATACCAGTTAGCATCCCCGAATGAAGGAGAAGGATTAGTTGGCCTCCTTGACTGAAGGAGGGCATGGGTGTGCTCATGCTAATTTCATAGTGTGCTCATATGATTCCAAGTAATTCAATTTAAACTTAGGATAGTGGGTAAATAGGAAAAATTTGACCAAATAAGTGTGCATGTTGGGTAAATGACTCCAACAAGAACAAGTCGAATTGGTTAGACTGCTTGTCGAGGAGGAATCAATAAATAAAATGATTGATGGAAAGAATATTTCTGTCGAAACTAGATGTGATTAGCACATCTGTAGAGAATATCCCACCACCGCCACCACCACCACTAGAAGGAGACACCGACGCCGACGATATGGGGCATGGTGCAACACACATCCCCCTCTATGAGGGTGATGAGGATCCCACATGGCACTGGTTCGTCTGTGAATCGACATGGGAGGCTAACGCTATAACTAGTGAAGACAGACAGATGGCGCAGTTCGTTGGTGCCTTAAGGAAGCAGGCACTAACTTGGTATATGACATATACCAAGAAGACAGCTAATGCAACCAAGGCATAAATTAAGCAACAGTTTCTATCCTCATTCAAAACACCAGATGCAAAGTATCTAGTGACAAAAAGTTGAAGATGGCTGTCTAGAAACCCATAGAAACTGTCTGGGACTATGACAAGCGATGGAAGGACATATTAAGCCAATTAGATTATAATATCAATGAACAACCACTAATTCAATGGTTTCTTAAGGGACTTGTACAGAAGATCCAGAGACATATAATTCTGGACACATTCAAAACATATGAAGAAGTGTTGATGAAAGCACTACATGTCGAGATGGAAGATGACCATCCAGCACACCCTTTCGACAATCGCATTGAGGAACAGCTGGAAATCATGAAAAAATCACTAAGAGAACTGAACCTCAAAGATCAAGATATCTGGTGCACGAACTGCTCGATAGTCGAACATACTAAAGACAATTTTCAACAAGATGTCAGCCGACAAGATGTCCGATTTGTCCAAACAAAATGTTTCAATGACATTTTCCCATAACATGGGCTTCACACAATGAAGGATTGTCCTTTCAACATGAATATTAGAAAAGCTTCCTGGTGTGCAATCTGCGAAGGAAAAATTCATACAACGGCCGACTGCCATCTAAACCTAAAAAATCGACAAAACTATCATGCAGTCTATCAGACCATTGCTGTTGCATAGAATAACAATGATAAAATTCCAAGAAGCAATGAGAATAATGGAAAAAATGATTAGAAATATGAAGGCCGGAGATATGAGTGTTGGTACGACAATTGCCGTGGAGGATTTTCTGGTGGAGGATAAATCAATGGAAATCAGGACAAACAACCTTGACGACCAATTTAGTGTTTCACGTGCTATAAGGAAGGCCACTGATATGCAGATTGTCTATATGAAGATCAGACCGACCTGAAATTTTGTACTAGTTTTGGTATGGGTGATCACTCGCTAGAGGATTGTCCCACTATACTTCACAAAATCAATAAGAAGAAAAATGTTAATGTCTTCTCGTGTGTTCAGAAATGTGATATAATTTATACAAATAATTTACATGTAGTCACTAGAAAAGGAACAAAGAGTGGTAATGATAATCCATGAATAAGAAAAATCAAAAACAAAGATGATTATCCTAATCCCATAAAGCAAAAAAAATTGTACAATGAGGCATCAAATATGTTCCAAGAATTCTCACTACAAGAAGAAGTGATAATAGTTGACAATATGTTTCACAAGAATTACTTAACTTAATATATAAAGAAAAATTAGTAGCTCAATTTATTGATTTGTTATATAATATTAATAACAAACCTAGCATGGAGAAACAAACTAAAAATATATTCATCCTAAACCAAAAAGATAAGAGTGATGTTGATCCTCTTGTCAACCTGGATATAGAGGGATATCACATTCGACAAGTTGTTCTTGACTTTGGGTCCCAATTCAATATTATGACATGAGATACCTAGGAACAATTAGGCATATCTCGACTAAATGAATTAGGCATATATCTAAAGTTCGCAGATCAAGGATTGATTGAACCCATCAGTGTATGGCACAATGTCAACATGACCATCAAGGGAATTACCACGAAATTCGATTTCAAAATCATCAACCCTAAAGAAGGATCCAATTCTTTCCTAGCTTTATTGGATCGACCATGGGGTAGGAAGATGAAAGCATCGATTTCATTATACAAAGAGAGGATAAAGCTCAAAGGAAATGGACAAAAAGTAATTGTCCCCATTCATCCATCTCAAGGAGAACCTTGGACCGAACCAATAGATGAAGAATTTGATATTCGACAACTTTAAAAATTACAGAATAATGAAGACTACATTGAGCCAAACATCTACGAGGAGTTGCACTTAGGGAACCAAGACTCAGTTGGATATAATTCAGATGCAGAACTATACGACTGGGAGATAGAAAAATATGAAACTCAAGCACAAGGATGCTGGAGTATCCAAGCCATATCAAAGAAACTGACTCGACAATGATTTTCTGTATCCACCATTCCAAAGATATTTGAAAGAAAAATTATGGAATACCCTTCTTTAGCACCGATTAAGAAAGAGAATAAACAATCTCTTCAGTATAAAGAAAGAGAGTCACCAGTCCTCCATATCGAACAAGTGTCCAAAAACTTAGGCCCAGCATGGCTGACTACAAATCCTAGTTGAAAATTTTACAGGTCAAGTTTCTCGATTGTGGGATACCCATCAGTTGAAGCTACAAATGTGGACAACAACTTAGACATACTTCGTCGAAATATTTGGCAGAAGGAAGCTAACTAAACATGCACAAATACCAGTCTTCACACAAGGACAAAACCTTGAAAATCACATAATTATATGCGAAAGGGAATGGAGAAGACTTGGGTACAAAGACAAATGAATATGGCCACACTTATTTCCATCCACACTTGATGATTTACCAAACAAATGGTATAATATGGAAGAAGCTCGAGGAGAAACATTCATATTGCAGGAACTTAAGAAAAAATTCATTAAAGACATTAGATTCATACCGAAAGATGACAAACTGGTTGAAGCAACAGAACAAATAAAAACATTTATGCAACCGAATGTTCATCATAATTCAACACAAAACCATAACCGACTAAAAGCATATTGCAATAACATTTGATCAAATAGAATACCACAATGTACAAGACTTCGACTGGAGAATGAGCACACAAATGGGAAAATCTTTCAATGGAAAATTATCACCCAAAAACGGTAAAACCAATTAAAAAAATATTTAAATTTGAGTTAACCAACATAGAAGATACCGACAGGATGACAGCAGCAGACTTCTAGGCATCATTCTCATAGCTTAAGGAAGGAAGTTTCTGAATCAACGAAAATAAGGTGCCAGAATGGATGGACATGAGAGTTAAAACCAAAGAAGTCAACATCTCCAATGATGATTGACTAAAAATGGCACGAATAGGTGACTACTAGGATGATGATCAAAAAGTAGAAATAGTTAACCTATTAAAATAATTCTAGGATGTCTTTTCCCGAGACTATAAAGACCTAAAAGGGTTAGTACAAGAGATGGGAGAAATAAAAATAGACATAAAACCTATTGCAAGACCGATTAAGAAAAGGCCTTACAAATTAGCTCACAAATACAAGGAAATAGTGAAAAAGGAGATCGACAACATGCTCACAGTAGGGCTTATATATCCAATCGACCAATTAGAATGGGCAAGCCTTATGGTCTTCCAGCCAAAAAAGACAATCCGACAAAGTTAAGAATCTGTGTCAATTTTCAAAAGATATATAAAGTCACCTTAACAGATCCATTTTCAACTCCATTCACGGATGAAATCTTAAATGAATTCACAGGACATAAGTGCTACTCATTTATAGATGGATTCTCAGGATATAATCAAGTCCCAATTGCAAAAGAAGACCAGAAAAAGACGACATGTGTCTATGAATTTGGTTCATTTGCTTTCAATGTCATGCCATTTAGGTTAAAGAATGCACCGATCGTATTCTCAAGGATAGTGGTTAAAGCATTTCAAGAGTACATATATAAAACAATGGCTATATACTTTGACGACTAGATGATTTACTCC
The DNA here is from genome assembly GCA_001517045.1 of Pseudotsuga menziesii. Taxonomy (NCBI): domain Eukaryota; kingdom Viridiplantae; phylum Streptophyta; class Pinopsida; order Pinales; family Pinaceae; genus Pseudotsuga; species Pseudotsuga menziesii. The sequence continues at coordinate 200,697 of LPNX010186759.1, forward strand.
ATGTTGAAAGATCATTCTAAGTGGCTAAGAGTAATGTTGGAAATATGTCAACAAACGCATCTTTCACTCAATATAAGGAAATGCATCTTTTTGACCCCCATAGGAATTCTATGAGGACATGTCGTATGCAAAGAAGGCATCAAAATCAACTTTGCAAAAATAAAAATAATTTTGGACCTGAAACCCCTGGTGAACCCAAAACAAGTAAGAGTATTATTAGGACATAATGTATATTACTGAAAAATCATTTGTCATTATTCAGATATGACCTAACCTTTGGAAGAACTACTAAAATAATATCAGGGATACGACTGGACTGAGGAATGCAATGCTTCCTTTGACATGTTGAAGAAAAAATTAGTCAAAGCACCCATTCTCCGATTTCCAAACTGGTCAATCAAATTTCACGTCCACATTGATGCATCAAGAATAGTAATAGGTGCAATATTGACACAACCTGGAGATGATGGGATGGACTATCCAATTGTCTATAGCAGTTGAAAACTAAACAAGGCAAAATGTAACTATTCAACAACAGAAAGAGAGACATTAGGAATGGTATTTGCACTACAGAAATATCGAAATTAGCTAATCCTTTAATATTCTACACAAATCACCAAGATTTAAAATACTTGGTAAACAAACCCTTGCATCATGGAAGAATATGTCATTGGTTGTTACTATTCCAAGAATTTGAGTTTGAAGTAGTAGTGCGACCAGGAAAGCTAAATGTCGAACCCGACCACTTGTTGAGAATCGAAATGGGGGAAGAACCGACAGGAGTCAAAGACGATCTTTCGGATTCACATCTATTTCGAATAGAAGTTGTACCAACAGAACTAGACGAAGTAGCTCAATTCTTAGAGAATGGTTATGCACCTGAAGGTATGAGCACTAAAAAGAAACAAATTCTAGCAATGAAGGTCGCATCATACACTCTAATTAACGGATCCTATATAAAATGGGTTTGGATGAAGTACTCCGTCAGTGTGTTTTAGAACATGAAAGAGAAAACATAATGCATGAAGAACACTATGGACTAGCTAGAGGACATTTTCAGTCAAACAAGACTGCCAAAAAGATCCAATAGTCAGGACTATGGTGGCCCACATTCCACTAGGATTGTCGAAATATTGTTAGTAAATGTGATCGCTGTCAACGTTTAGGTTGACCTTTACTTAGTACTGAGATTCGTTTAGTATCAGTAAACCCAACTCTAACATTTGAAATTTGGGCTATAGACTTCATAGGACCATTTCCAGTTCCAACAAGAAGGATAGGCGCACGATACATAATAATAGCAGTGGAATATGTTACTAAATGGGCAGAGGCAGAACCTATTGAAACCTACTCTAGTGAGGTGGATGCCAAATTCATATATGAAAACATAATTACTAGATTTGGTTGTCCATTGACCTTAATCAATGACCAAGGATCACATTTTATTAACATAACTATTGTGGCATCGACAAAGCAATTATGGATCGACCACAGACAAAGCATAGCTTATCACCCTTAGTCTAATGGGGAAATACAAGCATTCAATAAAACCCTGAAAAGGGGCCTAGAAAAACTCTATAACACTGATAAAGATGACCGGGATGAAAAAATTCATGTTGTCTTATGGAATTATCAAACAACATATAAACGATCCACTGACCAAACACCATTTTCGACTAGTCTATGGCTAATAAGCAGTCGTCCCACTTCACTTCCGACAACATACACCGGTAATAGCCGACATATTACATATTAATGTTGAGGAAGAAAAGAAGGACTGACTAATGCAACTAGATAAGCTAGAGGAGGGCCGACTTATGGCTATACAGCATCAAGAAATTCAAAAACAACAACAAAAAGCATGGCACGACCGAAACATTAAAAACAAGAATTTGTCAATTGGAAATATTGCACTGATGTATAATAGTTGGGTGAAATGTAAAACAAATAAACTACACATAGATTGGATGGGGCCCTCTATCGTTGAGGAAATCAATGCCAACAAATCAGTCTGACTGAGAACGTTACAAGGTACATTATTTCGGAAACTGGTAAACGGTGCCCAACTAAAGAGGTATCATAACTGTTAACAAAATCTATAAAAAACCAGAAAAACCTAAAAACAACAAAACAAAATCAAATACCAGTAAAACCAAAATGACAGGAAATTTCGAAAGTCGTAGTAGCGTACACTTCAACAAAAATAATAACTGACGATTCCATCATTGGCATACCGCGTATTAACCATATAATCGACATCGACAAGAGGATAAAAATTTCCAATCAAACCATTATGACTATGGTCAGAAGAAGCGCCAAAACTAGAAAACATTAAAAGAACCTTTAATATAGCATCCTGCACTATCAAATCCATCATCAATACCTCCATCGACAAGATCGCCATCTGCTCCACCTATAAATACTATGTCAAATGAATATTTCACAACATTTTACAGAGAACTTGAGCAACAAAATTATCAGAACTCTGAGAGAAAAACCCCTATTCAAAAAGATGACTCGGTAGCCGAGAAAATGACACAAAAATACAAGAGTTGCAGTTTCCAAGGGAAAAGAGCTAGAGTCTGTTGTGACTCCACTAGTAGAAAGACTAGAAAACATTAAAATGTTAGTTTTTCAACATTTAGCTAGCATATCATTAGGATCTTTAACTGAGAGAATAACAAGCACAACAATTAAACACAAGAGACAATGAACACAGTTTTTTTCCTCGAGGAAACCATAAATGGAGAAAACCCCGCAACTTCCTCTAAGATAGAATCAGCACCAAAGTGAAACCTAAAAATAGTAAGACAATCTCGTGACAGTAGCAAGCCCTTTCCTCTAGCCCCAGTGTCTTTCTCTTCCTCAACTATGCGCTACACTTGAGTGTGTATGAGTTTTGTGCTAAATAGAGAGTCCAGCTCTCTTTTTATACTAATCTCGACATGACTAAAACCCTACTAGGGCCGACCTCTACTAGGAGAGTCTAATAACCCTAGTGCCCTGAAACTGTGGGGACTTTAACCCTTAGACAATCGGAGGGTTACCCACTATGACTTGACATGACTTGTTTACATTATTAATTCTCCCAATCGGAACATCGGGGCATGACAACATGAATTAATTACATTATAGATACATCCCAGAATAAACATTGGGTTACAATAAATAAGATACATAGATGAATACATTCTGAAGTTACAAATACATCAACACTCCCTCTTAACTAGGAAGGTATTCTTTCGACACAATTTTCAGCACTGGTCTTCTTCTCTGTATCATATGCATCTTCAAGTATTCTTAGTCTTTAGGTCATCTTCGTCTTCAAGTCATCTGAGTCTTCAAGTCATCTTCATCTTCGAATCTGGATCATCTCTGGACATCATCACTGGATCTAGATCTTCCCTTGATCTGGATCATCTTTGTAGCAACATCTCTGGATTTGGATCTTCCCTCGATCTGGATCATCTCTGCTGGATCATCAATACTAAATCTTCACTGGTGCTATCTCATGATTCTTCTTGTCATAGGAAGTTCTACAAAGCCAGCCCTTTTTCATGTTGGATGTAGGCCTAGCCATCAGGTAGGTCTTCACCCAACACTTACATCTGATCATGTAGGAACTAACCTATAATCATATTAGAAAGGCATGCCTAGCACTCACATCTAACCATGTGGGAACCAATCCCACAACCCTGTCAGAAAGGCCCAGCACTCACATCTGGAACATACAAGGAACCAATCCAACATGTATGTCCAAAAAGGCTCTGCACTTACATCTAGCACATACGAGGACCCAATCTAACATGTATGTCTAGAAAGGCTCTGCACTTACATCTGGCATATGCGAGGAACCAATCCAACATGCACATCCAGAAGGACCCTACACTTACATCTGACACATGCGAGGAACCAATCCAACATGCATGTTCAAAAGGGTGTGCACTCACATCTGACCTGGTAGGAACCAAATCCTACACCCTCGTCAGAATGGCCCCTAGTCCTAGAATGAGCTACCTGTAAACTGACCAGGTGCCTCCATTCCTAGAATGGCAGTTGCCCTTACATCTATCCTACTTGACAGAATGGCCAACACTCACATATGACATGGGAGGAACCTAATCCTTTAGCCATGATAGAATGGTTTAGCCCTTATCTCTGACCTACTCGTCAGAATGGCTCTCTCAGTCCCAGACTAAGTGTTCCTGGTAACTGACCAGGTGCCTCCATTCCTAGAATGGAAATCAACACTCATATCTGACATGGAAGGAACCAATCCTCTCACCATGACAGAATGGCTCAACCCTTACATCTGACCATGGAAGGAACCAATCCTCTCACCATGTCAGAATGGCTATGGAACTCATCACTTTTCCTTGGAGGAAATCTCGATCTGGAGAACACCAAGCTTCTCCCTGAAGTACTCAAACTTCACCCTAGCCAATGGCTTCATCAACACATCAGTTATCTATTCCTCCATCGCAACATACTGGAGCTTCACTACTCCCCTCTACACCATATCCCTAATATAGTGATACTTGATCTTGATATGCTTTGACTTGTCATGGAACACTAGATTTTATGACAGCTTCACACAACTCTAATTGTCACAATGTATACAAGTAGCATCCATCTGGAGATCAAATAAATCAGATAGTAGCTTTTGTAGCCATACTGCCTCACAACTAGCTAAACAAGCTGTGACATACTCTACTTCAGCTGTACTTAGTGCCACATAGGATTGCTTCCTGCTAAACCAAGAGATCACTCCTAATCCCATACTGAAGCAACAACCTAAAGTGCTCTTCCTATCGATGGCACTACCTACCCAATCTGAATCAACATAACCCTCTAGGTTAATCTTTTGATTCACATCATACTTGAGCCCATAATCAATTGTACCCCTTAGGTACCTCAGAATATGCTTTGCAGCAATCAAGTGAACATTTCTTGAATCTGTCAACAACTGGATCAAGGTGTTCACAGCAAAGCAAACGTCTGGTCCCGTGTTCGTCAAGTACATCAATGACCCAATCATCTGACGATACATCATAGCATCAACCAAATCCGATGAAACATCACTCAATATCTTCAGGTTCGATGCCATAGGTGTGACCATAGTCTTGCAGTCCATCATCCCAAACCTCTTCAGGATCTCTACTGCATGCTTCCCTTGTCCAAGGAATATTCCTTCTGTACTCTGCCACACCTTAATACCTAGGAAGTAATGCATCATACCCAAGTCCTTCATTTCGAACTTGGCAGCAAGCTTTCTCTTCATATCAGCAATCAACCCATCCATACCTGTTACAAACAGATCATCTACATATAGTAGAAGCATCACTAGGTTGCCATCTTCAACCTTGTAGTAAAGGTTGGAATCTGCTTTACTCTTGGTAAAGTCCATACTAGATAGAAAGGTGTCAATTTTGCCATACTGGGTCCTGGGTGCCCATTTCAAACCATACAGGGCTTTCTTCAATCTGCACACATGAGACTCTCTATCATGTGTCTCAAAACTGAGTGGTTGTTCGACATACACTTCTTCTTCTACTACACCATTCAAGAAAGCAGTCTTGACATCCATTTGGTGTATCTTCCATTTCATTACTGCAGCCAAAGAAAGTACTAACCTGATGGAAGTGTATCTAGCTACAGGAGCAAAGGTTTCTTCATAATCTATTCCTTCCTTCTGTGAGAAGCCACGAGCCACAAACCTTGCCTTATATTTCTCTATGCTATCATCCATAGCATGCTTGATCCTGTAGATCCATTTGGAAGTTACAACTGAATTCCCTTCTGGTCTTGGGACAACATCCCAAACATCATTCTTCATGATTGATTGATATTCTTCGATCATCGCATCCTTCCATTCTTTTCGCTCTGCCACCTCTTCATAACTGGAAGGTTCTTCTTTGATAAAGTCACATAGTAAGGCTACATATCCAGAGCAAGATCTTGTTCTCTTTGTTTCTCTGTGATTTTCTTCTAGAGCCCCATAACTTTCTGTGCCTTGGATAATTTCTCGAACCCAGGCAGGTTTCCTCTTGTGAGGATTCTTCTCCTGAGGTGGATCTACAAGTCTTTGTGGTTCTTCAAATTCTCGATCTTCTTCTTGAATTTCTTCATTCATGGTTGTATCATGAATTCTGGGAGCTTCGGATTCTTCAGGTTCTTCAGCATGTCTCTTTATGGATTTGTTGTAAGTTGTGTCTTCATCAAATGTTACATCACTGCTGATGTCGATCTTCTTGAATCCTGGGAATTATATTCTATAAGCCTTCGAGCTTTCAAAGTATCCCACAAATATACCCTTCTTTCCTGAATGATCTAGTTTTGTTCTCTTCTCTTTTGGTATGTGTATGTACACTGGACAGCCGAATATTCTGAGATGGCTGACTTCAGGTCTCTTTCCAGAGAAGACTTCTTTAGGAGTCTTATTTTTTAGTACTCTATGTGGAGTACGGTTCTGTACATACATTGCTGTTATGGCTGCTTCTGCCCATTGATGCATAGGAAAATCCTGATCATGAAGCATTTCTCTTGTAGCTTCCATGATAGTTCTATTCTTCCTTTCTGCAATCCCATTCTGTTGTGGATTGTAAGGAGTGGACAACTCCCTCTTAATCCCTGATTCTTTGCATAGCTCTTTGAATTCATTTGATGTGAATTCTCCGCCATTATCCGATCGAAAGGTCTTGATCTTATTTTCTGTGTGGTTCTCGATCAAGGCTTTGAATTCCTTGAACTTGCTGAACACTTCATCTTTATTCTTCATGAAGTAAATCCATGTCTTCCTAGAAAGTCATCAATAAAAGAAACATAATATGCATACCCACTTAGTGAACTTGATGACATTGGACCGCATACATCGGAGTGGATGATTTCCAAGATTCCTTTTGCTTTGCTCTCGCTACTTGGAAATGTCTTCTTTGTATTCTTTCATTTTGCACATCCTTTGTAGACTCCTTCATGTTTTTCTTGGATTTCTGGAAGACCTTCAACAACTTTGCTTGCAGGTGGTAGTGCTCTATAATGCACATGTTCCAGCCTTCTATGCCATAGTTCATTTGTCTCTACTTTGTCATGGACCATAGTTGGTTCTGAATGGCCCTTTAGTTTGTATAAACCTCCTTCTTGTTCTCCAATCACTATTGCATCATCAATATTCTTTCCTCTTGGACACATAATAACTTGACCATCTATGAATGCAACTCTCATGCCTTTTGCATCTAGTGCTGATATGGATAGAAGATTCTTCTTTAATCCTGGTACAAATAGAGCATCCTTCATTTTTATAGACTTTCCAGAGTCTAGCTTGTAGGAGGATTCACCACTACCTTTTATTGGATATTTGTAGTCATCTCCTAGCTTCACCTTATGGGGTGAGTTATGTTCAGATAGATTCTAAAAGGATTCCTTGAAGCCTGTCATGTGCTTGGAAGCCCCACTGTCAATAATCCAATCCTTTCTCCCATGTGTTACAGTTCCTGTGAGAGCAGAAATCAGAACATATTCATCTTCACTTGAAGAATCTTCACTTTCTTGCTTTGTTCTCTTCCTTGGAGGATCATCATCCTCAGTAGTGTGAGCATGATGTTTTCTTTTGGAGTTATTCTTCTTCTTGGACCCATTCTTATTCACAGGACAATGTCTATCAAAGTGCCCTATTTCATCACATGTATAACATATGAGTTTAGATTAACCTTTCTGGTGAGAATGCTTACCTTGGTGATGATGCTTTTCCCTTCTTCCTTTCCTTGAGTCTACTGTGAGATCTTGATCTTCATTTCCCATCTTTTCTTCTCGAGCTGCTATCCGAGCTTCTTCTTGAGAACATTCTTCCCACAGTCTGCTGAACTTAACCAACTTCTTTCTAGCACAAATTCCTTGGATGAAAGAATCCCATGACCTAGGAAGGCCATTCAATGTTGTCATCACAATCTCTGCATTCTCCACTTCTTCATCTACAGTTTCTAGTTGTTCTTTGATCTGGGAGACACTTGTAAAGTATGACTGGATGGTCTCCTCATTCTGGATATTGACATTCTTCAACTGGTTCTATCACATCCCCGGTTTCGACCCCGTTTGCATGATGTATATATTGTAATTAATCGTGGTGAGGAGATCAAGGCAAAAGCCCCACCATCGATTTGGCTGTGTATGTTTCGGCAATGGGGATAATTGTCGATGGTATGTTGTGCTATCCGGCACATTTTAATTTGGCATCATGTAAACCCGCACATCAATTAAAATAAACCACAACCAGCTACGGCAGTGCAACGTTGAATGAAAAGGGCATGGTTCCGAAGGATAAGGGGTGGGGGATGTCAAACCTTGGTTATGGGGGAAAAACCCATGTTTTATTACCTTGTTGTTTTGTCACCTTGTTGATTTGCCACCTTTTTGTCTCACCCAACCTTGTCAACCTCTTTAATGCTTCAGCCGGTGGTTGGAGAGTTATGGCTGAGTGGTTGAAGGCATTTCTTAATGGGGAAAAACGTGGGTAAGGGGGCAAGCCATTCTTCCATCTTCTACACGACTCCATTCTCCTCATGGTGGGTTGCTCTCACGCGATTTTGGTCTGTTCCTCACCCTCATGCACAGGTTTCTCTCACGGCTGGTCTGTTCATCCTCACGTAGAGGTCAATGGTCTGTTCGTCCTCCCAATGGCCTGTGGATTCGCGCACATAGGTGATGCTGTTTTTCCCTCACGCGCAGGCTAGAATCCTCACGCAGAAATCGGGTATGTCTTTCCTGTGTATTTTGCTGTTGGTGCAAGTTTTTCCTCATGCACAGACTGGTTGGGGTGTTTTATCCATGTGAGAGCCATGCTCACTGTTTTGTTTGGGGCTCTTGTTTCCCCATGTTTTGCTGGCCGTGGTTTTAACCCACGTATTGGGTTGCTGTTGAATTCACCCACGTTTTGTGGGCTAGGGAGCTCAAATTCGTTTTGGGTCATCGTTGATTCCCAATATGTTGGCTGGGTCTCCCTGTTCTGGGACTGTGCATAGTTGCCGTCAATTTTGTTGTGAAATAGGACCGCTGTTGTTTCCCTGGTTTGGGATGTAGTGGTTGAGTTGTTTTGGCCACGTTAGGGCCAAGAACAACTCCGTTTCGTCCATGGGACTTGAGCTGTGGTCATCCATTGTTTGGGGCTGTCCATGGTTGTTTTGCTTTCTTCGCAGGGCTGTGAAGGGTTTGTTTTGCTGCTGGTATGCAGTGGTTGTCCCCTTGGGATGTGCTGGCTTGGCTGCTGTTGAAAGCCTGTGAAACCCAGCAGTGTTTGGTTTGTTGTTTATGTCCCCTTGGCTATGTATAAGCCTGCAATTAACCCTTATTCTGGAGGAATCATGCCCAGCTCGGGGGTGGCAGCGTTGCTGAGAGATTGATGAGCAAGCTGGCCTATGGTTGGGTGGAACGTTGCAGCGACGTAGCTGGTTCCGGGTGGATTCTTCATCAAAAGATAAGTTTTGTTGTTTACTTCACCTCTGCAATTTATATACTGTATTACGTGAAATGATGAACATGCTCAGTGCTGGAAATGTGTTTGTGTTGCTTCCGCTATATGATTGAAGGATTCAGGCATTTGGGTATGCTTAGGCATCTTAGCATGCATCCTGTAATCTTTCAATTTCAGCATTTGAATTCTGTTTATGTTCATGGGCTATTTGCTCGGCTGTGTGTTGATGTATTCGTCGCGTCCTCTTCGCCGGTTGAGGGACGGGGACGTGACAGGTTCCTTAGAGTCATCTTCCGATTGATGTTCTTTCCTTCAAACAGTTTGGTTAGGGAATCAAACATAGCTTTAGGTGTCTTGAGAGAGGAAAATGTACAGAAATATTCATGGGCACGACTCTAGGTAGAAATCGAAAAATGGGCCTATGAAACACAAAGATGATAGAGGAAGGGCTCAAAGTAAATGCTAGCTCCATTATGAACTATATGAATGCACCTCTCATGGTGATTTTTTGGGGGATGAAAGAAACCATTGTCAAATTCATCATCAGCCGATATCACAATGGAAAGTTTTACTTCAACAAACCTATTAAGATATCAGGAGAAACCATTTACAAACTGACTGAGCTATCTAACAAAGGTGAGCATGATCCTGTGGGTATAAAGGAAGGGTTAGTCGAAATATTAACAGGAACCCCGACAGGGAAGAACTCCAAAGGCCATATCATTGGACAAATCAAAGCTTCCACATCCAAAATGGTTACGAAGATAGTGTCCATAGGTTTAACTATTACAAGTCGAGGGTGCGATCTGAAGCTCAACATGTTGGAAGCCGTAGATACAATAACCGCAAAAGGAAAACTCTATTGTTGGGATCAATATGTGTCCGACATGATTAATTCCATCTGTGAAAGATGTCAGGAAACATATGCAATAGTCAGGTTTCTGTCACTGATCATATGGATCGTCATGTACTACTCATGTCCAGTCGAACATCCCCTGTAGCAAGGATTTCTCCCTGCTACAAGGGCAGGAATGGCTCCTTTCTGTTTATAGGACAGAAGGGTACGTTCCTGCTAATGGTAAATGTAGAAAAAAGAAATGGAAATGTAAACTAGGAGCAAAAAATAAAATAGAGCGTAAATGATAGTAAACTAAACTAAGGCTAAGCTAATGACAGAAAGAAATAGATGCAATGTTGATGAACCCCTCTGCAAACACGGGTTAGGGTTCCGCCTTTAAAACCTATAAAATAAACCTAAGATACAATGAAAAAAAAAACTGCAAACAACATTAAGCAAAACCTTCTCTAGTGGGAATGGGCCACCATGCCCTAGCTTATGGAAGCCTCTCTCTTAATTGGGGAGCAATGGCTCAAATGGAAATGGAGATGGAGGAGAGGGAGTGTGGGTGGTTTGAGAGGCAAAGGTATCAAAGCATCCATGGGTAGCATAACAATAGGCAATGGGAGAATTGTTTTGAGAGTGACCCCCCACCCTCCTTTTATAGCTTTTCCAAGGGGTTTTAGGGTTTTAAGCCCTTGGTCAGGACTTTAGCCCCTTTTTTGGGATTTTAGACCCTTTTGCCCTAACTTTAGCCCCTTTTAGGGTTTTATCCCCTTTTTGAGGGCTTTCGCTCCTAGGGGGCTATTTTGGGCTCCTTTTTGGGGTTTTTAGCCCTTTTTCTTCATCCTTAGGCTATTTTGGAGGTGTGGGGGTCTAATGGAAGGTCTAATGGAGTGATATGAGTGTTGTAAGATGGTGTCCTTGGGTGGTGTAGGCCATTGAGATCTATGTGGGATATTTTTGGGTTAACATATTTCCCCCTGATGTGTGAGGGCAGGAGCTCAACGTATGGCCGATGGACATCATAGGATTTACTATGTAGAGGTGGTGCTTCCGAGGCTGGGGCATGGTGGCTTTTGGTTTTTGTATCAATTTGGTTCCCATCAATGGGTGAGATATAATAAATGTGTGACATGTATATGCATGAGGTGGGCATCCCCATGCTCATGACAATGTCAAAAGAATAATTTGATCTATGCTCTAAAATACAAGAGTCGATCATATACAACTGATGTTACAATAATGGTTGCCTCCATGTGAGACTGAATAAAATACTGATCTGGTACATTGGACCCATGGAATGCTATGTCTTCATGACTGACGGTCTGTTGGATCTAGTACATAGCTATGTGGACTCACTGATTGAGAGTCAGAGTCTCTGTGGTACAGGTATGTTGCATCAATCATAAAGGTATATCGAAGCACTGCTGGGGCTTCAGATCACTGCCTCCAACGCAACCCAAAAATCACAAGGGACATAACCTATTTAGGTCCCTCGAGTGGACTCACCAATGTTCTAGAGTCAGGTGACATCCGGGGTCTTTCACCAAGTACTCTATGGAACAAACTTTGTACGAATCTCAATGGTGCAATGTTGGAGTTGAAGTCGAGCACGTGAGAAACAACCATCCCAAGAGGCACTAAGGACTCCTCTCAAGTGGTCCAAGGAACTCATCGATGATGTTAATGAAACCAAGGTACAAGGACCTTTGGGTCTATCCTCTGGAATATGTGTGCTGGCGTCGACAGAGGGAGACCTGCCCTTGGTCAAGGCAATGATGTTTCCTTAACCAGGATCGTGAGGAAAAAAAATCGAAAGGTGTGAAGCAATCTGTGGACTGACTCACTGAATTGGGGGGGGAGGGGAGGGAAGGGAAAGAACTAAACAGGGGTAGGGAGGGGAGTGGGAGACTCAAAATTCCTTTGTTCAGAGTATGATGGCAGGGCGGACCAGGTAGAAAATGAAACTAACTCAAGGGAATGGGATCATAGCTGTAATACCAGGAATGTCGCTGCAGATGGGAAATACTTGGAGGAGGTGGACACTTTTAATACTAATGGGATCTAAGGAAGACACATTGTAGAGTACTCTGAAAAAAGGCAACCCAATGTGGGGATGCTTCCACACTATTTTCTGTGGGGTGGTGTCGAGGGACACCATTGTGGTATGATCTCGTGGATTTCTAGCGAGCCCGAGAAGGTAAATGCTCAATGGTGCTTTCAATTTTAGAGAGTCTGAAAGCACGAAGAAGACTCTAGTGGGGGCTCTTTCTCATTGGTAGTCTCCTATGCCCAAAAAAAAATAAAAGTATACATAGGAGAGCTCACCCATCCTGGAGGGGATGAGAGGCTTCTTTATCATTGGTAGTCTAATCAGGCCAAAAAAGGTTAAACCTATACTGGTTGGACAGTCATTCAAATAATTTTACGAGCATGATCAAAACCAAGTTTTCTCGGAAACCTTTCCTTGTTGAGACGGCTGGAAAAGAGATTAACGACAACCAATGGTGAGCTTTTTCATAAAGTGTGGCCCCTCTACCCGAGAAAGCATAAAAGTATGCAGAGGGGAACGGTCTTGGCTTAAGTGTGCCAAGGAGGTCCTTTTCATGAAATGGTCTACATGGTCTACAAAAGAAGATAAACGAGACAATGTAGATGCCCTTTCCTATACTTTAGCAAGCGGGAAAGGAAGCAGCCGCGCTCGGCAATATTTTCATTGTTTTAAGGAGTCAGAAAAGAGCTTAAATGAAACTTCAATGTGGTCAACCGATGGTGGCACATGTGGTGCCCCATGTTGGGATGGTGGACAGAGGTCCAAAGGTCATCCATGCAATATGGATGGAGCAGAAGGCTCTCAAACATACCAATACATGCATGGGATAGATCGCAGCAGAGGCCTACGAGTCGGTGCTGCAGAGGCACGCAAACTGAGGTGGCTCTTGAACAGAGGTCAGGAGAGCGTGTGTGTGTGTCATGGTGGATGAACTTGACCACATGCGCTGTGAGTACAATTCTGGAGGCATTTATATGCCAAATACGTGTAAGAAAAATAAATTGTTTTGTGGACGATGGTCCAGATGTCCACGTTAGGTGCGGTGAATGGAAAAGACAACTATGTGTTAAAAACGCAAAATAAAAGCTAAAATTACAGTCCTTAATGTCCAGCGGCCCAAAAACTCACATAAGTTGCGGTTGGGAGGTGTGATACAAGTATGGGTCCATAGACACTTGCATCATCAGGTCATGGCTCGTAAATTGAGGTGACTTGTTGGAAATGGTCCCGAAATTGACTTATTAAACATGAGACGATGGTCTCATAAAGAGATATAAATTTGAGCCCGGAGGTGTGAGAGGTGTCTAGAACCAGTTCCTGGTGACTTTGAATTAGCAGCTAATGGTGCTACCCCTAGTGCATTGGTGCACTTAGGATTTTTTGTGTCGTTATGTATATCCTATTGAGAAAGCATATGTGGCTTCTCATTTTGTATTCGACATGTTTTGGACATGCGACTTATCTAGTTATATCTATATATATTTTTTAACGCACGTGGATGCACTTTTATGGTTTTATTATGTGAGTCTTTTTATTATGCTATGGAATGCAAATGCCTATGTGATGTATTGTTACACTGTGTGTGTATTTTTAGACATGTTTGCGCATTATGTTATGGTTGTATGTTTCCTATATGTTGTTGTGGATGTGCCAATTTAGAATATCGTTAGCCATTTGATCTGCGACACTATTGAGGTTCCTGGGAACATGTGTGAATGTGATGGATTCAAATGTTCTACTCATCTGTTTAGTGCACAGGTGCTTTCTAAAGAGGCAAGGATCACGAACTCGGTAGTGGTTGTTCACTGTGAGAGACAAGCAGCTGGGAGTCTAAGAAGACATCGAGATGGTGAATTCCTAACTAAAGAGCGGCAACCAAGAGGCCATTGACACCATCATACTCTGCCTGGTTGTTGGTTACGGTGCCCACACATATTCTGTCGATGTGGATCAACTCGTGCGATGGGGAGTAGATTACCCATGCAGCCGAGGCGAGGTTTGGAGTCTATCTGCTTGCTCCATCTGTGAATCCCATATACCGGTCTGAGGTTTGCTCCATCTGAAGCAATGAGAGGAAACGATACATAAGACTCAATTTGGAAAAATGTGTAAAACGAAAAAATGGAAAAACTATAATACAAGTTGTAACATTGTCACTAAAAGGGGTGACGTTAGAGGGAAATTCGTTTGGACTTTCCAAGGATCAGTGGTCATTCCTTTCTGTGACATGATGAATACTTATAAACGGCCCGTGGGGACATAGAAAACACACTTGAACTGGTTCAAGCAGATTCCATACTAGAGACATCGTATGAAAACTTGTCACAAGTCATCTATCTATTGTGTTTGCTTCTGCAACCGCGCGATGAGGTTATCGAAACAAACCAATATAATGTGAACGAGGCCGTGGAAGCATTGTGTCATGGCGTGCTGGAAGGTGGCTCTAGCATTTTTTAGGCCAAAGGGCATGACCCAGTACGTGAATGTGCCCCATGGGGTTGTGAAGGCCATCTTGTAATGGTCTTCTTTCTAGATTTGGATTTGGTTATATATGGAAAAAACATCCATGAAGGAAAAGGCTTCATGTCTGGCGCACGCATCGATGATCTGATCGATGAAAGGTGTGGGGAAGTTGTCTTTGGGACATGCCCCATTAAGGTTGTGGAATTCTATGCAAACACAAACAATACCCTATTTTTTATTCACAAGAATAGGATTAGAAACCCAATTTGTGTATGCAATGGGATAAATGAATCCGGTTACGCGCAGCTTCTCTATCTCGGCTTTCACTGTAGCCACTTTGGATGGATGGATGGGTTGTTGCTTTTGGCATATGGGTGCCACATCAGGCCATGTGTTGATGTGGTGCTCCACGATGGATGGATATAAGCTAGGAATTTCAGTGTATGACCAAGCAAAGATGTTGCAGAATTCTTGGAAGAGAGCTATGTAGGCATCGATCTCTTCCGGGGAGCATGATGCCCCCAGCATGACTTCTTCAACGATCTCAAAATTGGTTGAGATGTCAATTTTAATGGTTGGTGAAATGTTTGCCATGTTCCCTTCTTCGAAGGCATCAGGTCCTGGGATTGGGTTCTTGAACCAGTCAACCTTCCCATGGATTTTCTGGTCTCCACGGAAAATTGGTTCGACTACGACACAAGTTCTTCCGGGAGGAAGAACAAGCGATGGGGCATGTCATCCCATGGGTATTCTGGGGCAGTCAGAGCTTCAAGTATCTCCTCATCATTACTGAAGAAACGAAGAGATAGGTATGATGGACCGTCGGTGGAGGAGGAGATGAGCGGCTCAGTGGAACTAGACATCATGTAAATGGACATGGTGTCTGAAGAAGGCAATGGGGGGTGAACTTCTTCAATCAAGGTGATCTCAAACTCAAGGGAATGGTGACGGAGGTCAGTGAGAGCCATTCAAAACTCAGGTAGGTCTTAGGAATGGTGGGAGTAATGTCCATACAAGCTGCAAAGGGCGCAAGCATGGTTTGTCCTCAATGCCTTGTTCTTGACTATTGGCATGGTTGGGATTTCAACCACAAGGATGTTTTCATTTGTATCCATTGCATCCAGATGCGCACAGATCATTGGGATTTCAAGGCAATTATAAGTTGGATGGCCCTGTTGTTCGCAGACAGCACAAGGTGGGACTTGTCATGGTTCTGCAATGGCTTTGGTGTTCTTGCCCCTATCCCTTTTGGGTTGGGGCGGTACAAGTGTAGGTGCAGCGGTTGGCTTGTGTGGACCAAGTGGAGGGTGAGACTCGACCGCGATAGGTTGCACTGGGTTTAAAACAACCCGGGGCATTGTTGGTTGAGCTGGTGGATTAAGATACCACACTGGAATTCCCAATGTAAAGTTGGGCAGGCTTAAGGTGGCCATGACCGGCTTGCTCATGACACCGAGTGGGGTAAAGAGGAAGGGAATTGTATGGATAGTGGATGATCCCACATAACTCCCGGTTGGTTGCATGTGGGGATGCAGTTGTGATTGTGGTTGCAATTAATGCTACTGCTGCGGGTGGTGTTGCGACTATGGACGATGTTGTGTTTGTGGTTGGGGTTGCGGCTGCGGTTGTTGTTTGGGTGCAGCGGTGCTAGATGAGACCATGCACAAGTCTGCAGTTTCATTTTGCGTCGGCGGTGGTAACACTAATGGGAAAGGAGCCATCATGGTAGGATCAGTAAACAACCCAAGGCCCACATTCAATGATGGGGAGGATGGTTTGTTTTCAACCATAGTGTTGATTGCAGGGATGACATTGGCATGTGTGTTCATCCCTTGTAGCTCAATGGTAGTGATGGTAGGGATAATGTTGGTGGGTGTCGTTAACCCTTGGGGATCATGATAAGTGAGCTGGTCAACCGTCACAATCTTCCCTTCATTGGGGGACATCATGAGACGAAAGACAGTTGACGCGATGGCTCCCATGGCATACATGTAACTCCTCCCAAGGAGGAGGTTGTAGTCCAGTTGAGTGTTGATGAATTCGATGTCAATCAGGACTGTCTTCTCGGCTAACGTGATGGGGACATGAGGGAGGATTCCTTTGGATTTAGTAGGATGTCCATCATAATCCCGTAGAGTCATGGAAGATGGTTGTAGAATTGGTGATCCAAGATTTTGCCAAACCAAGGTAGACATGATGCACATGGATGCCCCCTCATCCACTATGCATCGGTGCACAATGAAATTATGGATGGACACCGAGATTTGAAAGGCGATAGTGAAGGGCATGCACGGTTCCCCATTCTCCGTGTTGAATTTGATCAACTTGGAGTCGGAGGGGTCTACTACCCCTAGGGTGGCTAGAAAGGCTTTCCGCTGCATTGGGCACATTTTAAGTACTTCAAGAGCGGACATGGCAGTTGGCATTTAGGCCAAATCATCCACAATGCTATAGTTGACTGCAGCTCTAGCTGTGGCATTATTGGCAACTCTATATATGGGGGTAACTGAAGAGGTAGGTTAACTGTCTTAGACGTGGATGTTGCTGATGATTCAGCAGGTTCGGTGGTGGTACCGTACTGATTTCGTCTAGTTTGCAAGTTGACCTCTTCGGTCATCATGGCTAGCAGGTGATTTACACCTGTTTCAGTTGTGGGAGATGCTCCCGGAGCGTTGGGGTTTGGTTGGGAAGGGGGAGTGGTTGCCACCAATGCTTGGACTGGTAGTGGGTTTTGAAGCACCATGGGGGGAGGTCCTTGTGGTTCCTGGTTGGGTTGGTCTTGATTGGCAGCATTGGTAGCCTATTGGGCCTCATTTTGAATGGCCTTCTTAGTGCGAGCCATGAGGGGACACTCAAATGTGTAATGCCCATAGACATCACAGAGTGTACATGGTTGGTTTGTGCGCAATGCATCTTGGTGGATTTTTTCGTGGGGGGTTTTGGGCTGGTCGGTTTGTCGTAGCATTGTTGGGAGGGTTTGGTTGTTGATTGCCTCCTTGCGGTTGGTTATTTCCTTAGTTGCGGGGCTGGTTGTTTCTAGCTTTCCCTTGTTGATTGTTGGGGGCAGGCTGGTTGGGATGGTTTTGTTGTGCAAACACTTGTCCCAATGGAGCAGNGTGGGGGTTTGCAGAGGTTGTACTAGTGATGCATAGTAGATTTGTGGGGGTGGTGGTGCCACAATTGTGGGAATTTTCCCCACATACTACTGTGTTGGCCAAGCCATGGCCTAAGTCTGTTGCAATGGCACAGGTTATGCATAAGAAGTTGTTGCTATGAATTGGGACATCATTCTAGCATAGTTTGGGGCTTGGTTCTAATAAGCAACACTAGCAGTGTTGCTTGGTTGTGGTGTAACGGTAGGTGGTGTTGGTCGAGGCTGTGATTGTTGGAAGATAGACCCTATGATGTCGTCCATAGCGTGGGATGCCATCAGTGTGTTGCAATAGTAGGTACATGGATGGGGAGCATCTAGAATGACAGTATACAGGTATCCAGACTGGGCATAGATGAGGTGAAATTGTTGGGCCTTCAGTATGGCCTCTTCTTCAGCTTGGGGATGTTCAAATGCGACATCCTTTGCGATGGGTGGGAGCAAATTCTTAAGGAACCAATCCAAGAAGATCCTATCGTCTAGTTGGATTTTGCATAGACTATGGTGTCGCCGCCACTCATGGATATGGTCAATTATGTGAGTGGCAGTGCTTTGACGACAGGATAGCAGTATCTCCACCCCCTCATCATATCTGACAAGGAGTTGGAAATACTGTAGGAACATGAAGGCTAGGGAGCTGAAGTCCAAGTACTTGGCTTGTGGCAGCTCAATGTACCATGTGGTTGCGGCACCTGTAAGGGTGCGTTGGAACAGCCTCAACCTGATGGATTCATCTATGATGCTATTGGATGAGCACCATAGATGGAATTTCATTATGTGGTTTTGGGGACATTCCCTTGCTTTTCCTTCAAACTTGGGAATGTCTGATGGCAGTTTAGTTGGCATGGGTGGCCAGAAGGCTTGGTGGCAGATGGGGTCATTTTTTAATCTAGCCAAATTAGGCAAAGTTCGAACAAGCCATGAAGGGCATATTTGACCCCAATTTGATGTGGGATGGGGCTGTGATGGGGGTGGGGTTCACAGGTGCATAATGCATCTGCACAACTGGGGGTGCTTGCGATGGCACCATTACAGATGAGCCAATGCCCCCAAGTTTTGTAGGTGGGACGGTGTGAGTGGAAGGGGTATTGCCCCCATGTATGATAATAGGGGCAATGTAAGTAAATAGTCCACTACCCCCCTGCATGGCAGGAGGGGCAGTGTGTGTGGAGGGGCGACTGCCCCCGTGTGCTGTATATGGGCCAGCTTGGCTGGTCACTATGGGTGGTGGAAATTGGCTAATGACAATCTACATGACTGTGCTTGGGCCACTTACCAGGTTGTGGGCGATAGGTTGTGATGTGGACATGGGTCCACTTGCTAAGGTTAGGCGGAAAAATGGATCTAGGATTACACTAGCCATGGGGCTTGATGGTGTGGTGTGGAGGTTTGGTTCAGACTGATATGGGTCTGAATCAAAATCAGAGGCTATGTGGCCCTCTGATGGTGTGGGAGATCACTGAGAACGGCTTTGACGGTGCCGATCAAGTGTTCCGAATGGTGGTGGTTCGCCTCTCAGGCGTGAGGAAGAGCGTGGAGGATCAATTGTGTTTGATTTTATGTATGAAACTGGAGGGAATGAGATTTGGACCCCAGTTTCAGTGGCTTCCTATTGGCTACAAGTGGTCTCTCGGCCACCAAGACTGCCAGAAGACAATGCTTGGCTTGTTCCTCACAGGTGCTTCTACTCAATCGGAAGGGGTCATTTCCCATTTCGCTTGGCAATTCCTCTCAACAACCTGCTACTTTGGGGTTCCTGTGGTACTCCTCACAATGAGTTTCTAGGTAAAGCCCAAGTACTTCCCACAGTTGAACCAGTCAGGGACTTATGTCGTCAAAGACTGCAGAGTTGTTTGAACTTAGTGTAAATTAGTAAATTTTAAGGCTTACTCAGCGCCATGAATTGAGTTGGGTTAATTAGTTGGTATGGTGTATTTGTTTGCTTGTTTTTTCTAGTATTTGGTTGTTGCAATATGGTTTATGAATTCATCATGGTAGAGTTCATGTCATTGTGGTTGTGTATGCAAGCATAAATAAACAGAAATTGTGAACAAGTACAATGATTGACCCTGAAGGCTTGCTGGCCTAACTAGATGTCTACCTCACACTGATATTCCTCTTCAACCAAGAGAAGGTGTTGGGATCTCAACACAATGGGACTAAGCCCATCTATAGATCCTCAAGTCACCTCCAGGATGCTAGGTTGGTCAACAGGGAGGATGCTTAGCATCGTGAGAAGCCCTCCTTCTCTACCCCCACAACCTTCCAAGTCACCCAACTTTAATGGTTTTGGAACAATATCATGGAATGCCTAGATCTATACGAGCTTGCCCTTCGTCGTATCCTAGAATACCCCAAAGGGTGATGATTGGGTAGAGGTGGAAGGGGAAGCAAGATTGTTGATTTTAAGTTGATTTTAGTTAAGCTAGGTTCATTTTATTAAGCCATAATGATTTACTTAACATTTACACATTGTTCATGAAATAAAATGCAGAAAATGAAATTAGGAAATGAAATTAACTTGCAGTGGTGGACAGAGGCGGTTGGGCTGCACTAACAGTCCTCTGAAACTGGAATTTACAGTCTATTAAAATCAAATTAAATTTCTATTTGACAGGCCGCACATTTCTGAACAAATCTGGCGACGGGGCCACGAGATTTTTTCATAAATGAGCGAGGGGGTCACACAGAATGCAAAAATAGCCGCAACCTGAGTTTCTGGGCACACCTGTTTTCCCATTAAGTGCGCCCCAGTCTCACCTTTTTCCCCGATAAGAGCACCCTGCTCTCAATTGGGGTTTTTTGGTGAGATAGAGTCAAATCTGGACGATAGTAAGTAGTACTATGGTCAATCCGAATCGGTTTTTCCTAGCAGAGGCTTTGGCAGTACCTAAAACAAGAAATAAACTGAATCTAAGATAGATTTAACAAGAATTTTTTGAAAACTAGGGTAAAATAAAAAAAACTTGAAAAATTAAAATTTTGGCCCAGGGATCCTGTGGGATCAACCTGGTATGGTCACTAGTTCTGTAGCAAGGATTTCTCCCTGCTACAGGGGTAGGAACGGCTCCCTTCTATCTATAGGACAGAAGGGTAGGTTCCTGCTAATGGTAAATGTAGAAAAACGAAATGGAAATGTAAACTAGGAGAAGAAAATAAAACAAAACGTAAATAATAGTAAACTAAACTAAGGCTAATCTAATGACATAAAGAAATACAAGCAATGTTGATGAACCCCTCTGCAAACATGGATTAGGGTTCCACCTTTAAAAGCTGCAAAATAAACCTAAGCTACAATGAAAAAAAACCTGCAAACAACATTAAGCAAAACCTTCTCTAGTGGGAATGGGCCACCATTCCCTAGCTTGTGGAAGCCTCTCTCTTGGTTGGGGAGAAATGGCTCAAATGGAAATGGAGATGGAGGAGAGGGAGTGTGGGTGGTTTGAGAGGCAAAGGTCTCAAAGCATCCATGATCAGCATAACAATAGGCAATGGGAGAAGTGTTTTGAGAGTGACCCCCCACCCTCCTTTTATAGCTTTTCCAAGGGGTTTTAGGGTTTTAAGCCCTTGGTCAGGACTTTAGCCCCTTTTTTGGGCTTTTAGCCCCTTCCTCCCTAAATTTATCCCCTTTTAGGGTTTTAGCCCCTTTTTTAGGGATTTAGCTCCTAGGGGGCTATTTTGGGCTCCTTTTGGGGGTTTTTAGCCCTTTTTCTTCATCCTTAGGCTATTTTGGAGGTGTGTGGGTCTAATGGAAGGTATAATGGAGTGATATTAGTGTTGTAAGATGGTATCCTTGGGTGGTGTAGGCCATTGAGAGCTATGTGGGGGATTTTTCGGTTAACATCCCCAGTTCCTAGAACCAACCAGATTTCATATGTGGCGCTTCAAACCGATTATTAGAGATGGATTTTCATATGTGGTGCTTCATATGGGTTCTTAATGATTTTTGGATTATTAGAGATGGATATCTGGTTCTTTGGAATTGGACTGTGGGTTTTAATCCCTTAACCCAAAAGGTTTATAAGATACATATTTGGTTTTTGTTTCCTGGGCTGCCTATCCAATTTTGGTCGTAGGAGTTGTTGATTAAGATAACAAATCATATGGGGATATTTATAATTATCAATAAATTTTATTTGCAGTCAGGAGACAGAAGGATGCCTCAGATAATGGTGGAGCTAAACATGTTGGAAGGGTTACCGAAATCTTTTGTGATTAACTGGGGGGTATTTAGTTTGATCAAAGTTTGGATTACAAGGGTACCCCCTTTTTTTGCTCCCTTTGTCATAATTCTGGACATGTAAAAAGAGACTTTCGCTTTTTGGGGTTGAATTTGGCATCTGATAAGTTTCAGAAGAGCTCTTCTCTTGTTGTTGTTTACTCGAAGTCACCTCGTGAACATTCTTTGGAGGAAGATTTCTGCTCAAAACGTATGTCTATCTTCTCTTCTCCTGTTCCATATGAATATATGGCCTATGAAGAGATTTAGTTTATTAAATATGTTGAAAGGGATTACTCTAGAAGATCGAGTATTTTTTCAAATAATAGCTCTAGTTTTTTGTCGGACCCTAGTTCTCCTAGGGTTTTTTATGAAAGGGTTTCTCCTTTATTGGCTTTAGGCTCTGACCAGGTTTCACATAGAATTGGTTTAGGGGATATTTCTGGTTCGAGGGTTGGTGCCATGCATAATAACCCTCTCCCTATTGCTTCAAACCTTATCTCTAATCCTGATAATCGATATGTCAAAGGTTTGGCCCTTTCTCCTGATAAAGGTCTGACAGGGGATGATCTCAAGGGTTTTGTAGGTGGGATGTTGTTTTCTGATCTTGTAAAATCTCCAATTACTACCTATGTTAACAAACCCATGGGTAAACCTTATTTTTTTCCCGTTAATTCTATCAAATTCCAATATGTTATGATCTGAAGAAAGAATAAGAAGAAGGATTTTCGAGAAAACATTGTTGATGAAGGGGAGAAATATTTACTCATGGAAGCAAGTTATATCCTAGTGTAAGAAAGAATTCATTTGGCTAAGGAATATTGTAGCAATGTGGTTGTTTCTGATAGGGCACTTAGTGTTAGATTTTGAAAGGTTATATAAGATCTAGAAACATTTAGCATCATAACCATAAGCAAAGGATCACTGAAAGAAAGACAAGTGTAGCAACATAAGAGAACACAAATATTTTCCTCGAGGTAGTCACAAGGGATAAAACCCCACAAAACTTCCTCACTATAGAATTCGACCAAGTACAGTGTAAAATCCCAACAACAAGAATAGTTTCTCATCTTCCACATTAGACTCTTCATCTCTCTCTCTCTCTCTCTCCAGCGCAATACTTAAGTGTAGGATGTGTGAGAATGAGAGGGATGCCCACCAATTTATATTCATTAGGTGAGTGCCTCAACTAACTAACTAGGTCGAATAGGTCCCTAATTAGGGCCGACCTACCTTGGGAGACTCAAAATACATCTTATATATTAATTTTGTGGCTACTATTTCGCCGACTTACAATAGAGGGTTTACCTCATGACTTTCACATGACCAATTACATCAAGGACATCACTGAATAGAGGAATAACATCTATAAAGGAGAATAAAACAAAAGTACAATAGAATATCCTCCGAAGTTACAAAAATTTAACACTCCCTATTAACTAGGAAGGTATTCTACATCAACAAAAACCATCATCACAAATGTACAACTAACTGGTGAATCTCTATATGTCATAGGAAGTTTTGGAGCAAGATCATGCATCTTCATCATCAATATCAGTATGAGAATATTGGATCATCTTCTGCAACCTCAATAGGTAAATACTGAATCATCTTCTATGATTTCTAGATCATCTTCTGCAACATTAGTATGTGTATACTAAATCATATTATGTGAGTATTGGATCATCTTCTAGATATTGTATCATCTTATACAATATCAGTATATGGATACTAAATCATCTTCTGAATACAGAACCTTCTTTTGTAACATCAGTATGTGTATACTGAATCATCTTCTGCCACATCAGTATGTGAATACTGAATCATCTTCTGGACCTTCTTCCGTAACATCAATATGTGAATACTGAATCTTCTTCTGCAACATCAATATGTGAATACTGAATGATCTTCTGAACCTTCGTCTGTAATATCAGTATGTGAATATTGAATCTTATTCTGCCACATCAGTATGCAAATACTGAATCTTCTTCTTCAACATCAGTATGTAAATACTGAAACATCATCATCTACGTCATCAGTATGTAAATACTAAAACATCATCATCTTCATCATCAATATGTAAATACTGAAACATCAACATATGCATCATCAGTATGTAAATACTGAAACATCAACATCTACATCATCAGTATGTAAATAATGAAACATCATCATATGTATCATCAGTATACAACAACAACATCATTGGTGTTTATGCCAGAAATTGTTCCCAGACTACAAGAGAACAAGCCAACACAATCTCAATAATCTCAATAAAACAAAATAGGGTTTTTTTGGGTTTTTAAGGTTTTTTGGTTTAGAAGTTTGATGAAAAGAGGGCATGCATTCATAAATCCAAATAAACACTAAATCATAAGCATAGAAAGGCTGAGATGCATAACATAATAACCATAATCCAACAGAAAACAACGCTAAGGTTCATCCATAGATGGCAAGCGTTTCAAGTATAAAAAATTTAAACCAGCAATGAAATTACCAACTGAGTAACTAAAACAAGTTATAAATGAAGCCAAAGAAAAAAATGAAGGGCAAATAGAGCATATATTTCATAATCATTCTTTCAAATACACATAAGAGTCTTTACTTAGCTTATAAACAAGTCTGAATACGTCCTCTTGCCAGCCAAAAAATTGAACCATTTGCCTTCTTTGAGGCTTACACTTATACTATTCTCCAAAATTGGTTAAGGAACTGAACCCTAACTGTTTTTTAGCCTACCCATCGAATAGTTTCATCTAAATAATATTTACAAAAATAAAGTAAATTTCAAACCTAACTAATAACTGATTATCTTAACAAACTTTACAGATCCTTAGCTGCTTTAGCTAATAAGGAAATCCCTTCTATGGCTTAAGCTTTTCTTCTTACCTTCAATTGATATGCTTCCATATCTGCAATCTTTCTAGTTAGTTCTTCATTATGCTACTACAGGTCCTGGATGGTTTGCTTCAACATTGTGAATTGACCTTCTGTATTCCTCTTCCTTTTCAATGCTTCTCTTGAAACTGCAATCAGCTCCTGATAGTGGCTATTCACCTCCTCAAAATCCTCTCTGAGTCTTCTATTTTCCATGACCAAGCCATCATTAGTCTCCTACATGTACTCAACCTAGTACTTATATTGTTTTACACTTCTCTGTAAATTCTCTTTTTCTGAATCAAAGGTTTTATTTCCTGCTATGGTTTGCATCTCATTTGGAAGCCATGGAATATTCAATCTCTTATAAATTTCTTCATCTTCTGGCAATAATTTTGTAGGGGTTTCAGGAAAACCTAGGTGTTCTTCACTCTCAGCTTTACATGGAAAATTTTCCTCAACCATCACCATCTTTTCTGAGTAAGAACTATTTATTTCAGCTTCTTGCTGTTCCTGCAACATCTGACTTTGTACCTCCAGGAATATATCAGATATTTTAGTATCAGTGAGGACATACTCTCTTTCTGATTCCATTGGCCTTTTATCCTTACTGTCACCTTTATCATCATTCAATTTTTCCTCAGATGAAGAATCAGCTATCACTGTTACTCTTTCTTTATTCAATTTAGGATTCAGCAACTTCTTCATATTCAGTCTGAGTTTATTTCTAGGTCCGGTTTTTGGTCTCCAAACAGGAGAAATCTCCCCCAACATTTTGATAGTCTTACCCTGATGAATAACTGAGGAAAACTCAACAACTTTTAGTTTCTTTCTTTTTGGTAATGCTACCTCATCACCCTGGCTGTGAAATTCCTTCTCAGTACAAACCCTAGTTGCATCAGTGAGAGGGACTTTATCATCATCGAATAGGAATTTCTCATCTTCTGACAGAACTATGATAGGAATTTATCTTTGAACTTCAATATCCTCTTTCTCATCTGAAATTGTCTCTACAGGTACAACATTTTCAACAGGCTCAACTTCCTTAATATCTGACTATAAATTCTTGCTCTCATTGTCATTAAGGTGTTGTTTAGCTTCAAAGTATTCATTTGCATGATCTGAAACTTCCTCTAATTTAACCCTATCTTCATCTTTGACCTTTACCTTTTGCATAAGCTTTCTGATCAAAGTCTGCCATTTATCAACTTGTCTTCTATGAGACTGTCCTTCTTGATCATTTTGAAAACCTGACCAGAAAATGAAATACTCTCAAGTCTTTCCCCTACTTTGCAAAATAGTGTTTATGATAAGTTTAATAAGTCCATGATGGAAAATGGACTGCTTTGAATGATTTTGGTGCTCCTTAACTCTACAAGACATCTTTTGCATACTCTTCAGAAATAAGAAGGGTAAGTTCATCTTGGACTCATCACTGAGATGCTGAAGAAATCTGAAGTGGTATTTGAAAACAAAGGCATATCTACCCTCACAGGTAATATAACTCTGTAAAACTTTAATGGGCTCAATCCATTCAGGTTTGAAGTTATGAATTGGTACACCTTTACCCCAATCTGCAATCACACTAGGAAGTAGGTACTTTTGTGCATTGAAGGTGAATGGAACCTTCTTAAACCATAATTCTCCCTCGTTCAAAATACCTGTTGCCTCAGCTATCAACTCCTTAGTTATTTTGAATTGTAAAGTATCAAAAGACACAATGTCTTTATCAAAACACTGGGCAAATTTATGAGACACCTCTACATGATATCCATTAATCCTTTTGAAAAATGTCAACCATCCTGCATTTGAAAATAACTCTGCACATTCTGGAAAATTATCTACCCAACTTAGGTCAATGGGCTCAGCTCTATTTGTTTTTCCACTTTTCTTCATCTTTACTATGGTTTAACAGCACCTATCGATATCCTACAATCTAACTATCTTCAAATCATAACAGTCTGACCCAATCACAAAGTCCGGGGAACTCCAACAGTTCTGCTTTGAACTTTACTATTTTAAATGATGAATACTTTGAATATATTTGTTAATAATTCATCATTCATAGTGTATTAGGTGAAATACTCATATTCCCCCTTCGAATTTTATCATTAAGGATTTTATCAAAAAAGACCCAAATTAAGAAAACCCTAGCAATGCACGTGGGTTACCTGTTTAGAAGACCAATACGAGCATTTGAAGGCAATCACTTCAATGGTTAAGTGTCAAATTTCACATTCCACCTGTCTCTAACTATCCAGACCACTTCAAACAGTCACTGTTGGAAAGCCCTAATTCCTCATTCAGTTCAAAAAATCCTGATTTCTCAGCAATGTGTTCTCACCACGACCTTCAATATCCTTTGTGTCCTTCAGATAAGGATCATACTCCTGAAAAACTCTGTCTCATTCTACTCTTTGTCATCATTCATCCTGCTATGCATGCAATCACCATGATCTACTTCTTATGATGATCATCCACATGTTTCAATGATAAAACTATGCAGGACATGTATCAAATGCATCAAATGATATGATTAACACCTTAGAGACAAGACACCCGAAAAATCAGATTGAAAAACTGATGATTTTAGCATTTGCAACTTTCTTGTAGCGCTCTAGTGTATCAATTTTTCTCTTGCGCTACCAGAAATTCCAATCAAATAATTTCACATCATTAGGTCACTAATAAGGTTTAAAACTTGGTTTATGTGCTTCATCTCGACCTTAGTGTCATTTATAAAACCATTTAATCCATATATGCCTTGTAAAACCCTTTAATAATGAAATCAAAGCAAAAATTTTATAAAAACAGACTTAAAAAATCAAAATCATAAAAATTAAAAGTTTGAACTCAAAATTATCTTTATAAACAAAATTTTCTAGAAACAAAAAAGTACTAGCAAGGTTCAAAAACATAAATAAAAGCATGAAACTAGGGAAGACAAAACCATGACATAACAATTGGCATGTTAGTGCTAAAGAAACGTCATCAATAAATGATATATTATCATCCACATTATCAGCATAGAGATTCTGGAACATCATTATCATCATCAACATAAAAATGTTGAAACAACATCATCATCATCAACACGAAGTGTTGTGACTTCAACCACATCAACATTATCAGCACAGGGTGTTGGGACCACAACCATATCAGCATCATCAACACAAGGTGTTGGGAACATAACAACATCATCAACATCAACATACAAATGTTGAAGCATCATCAGCATCAACATACAAATGTTGAAGCATCATCATCAACAACATCGATATAGAAATACTGAAATCACCTCACCATCATCAATATAGAAATATTGAAACTTCCTCATCATCATCGGTATAGAAAAACCGAAAATTTCTTATCAACATCAATATAGAAATATTAAACTTGCCACATCAAAATCAATATGAAAATACTGATCTTTCCATATCAATATCAGTATAAAAAACACTGAACTTTTTGCATCAGTATCGGTATGATACTACTGAATCTGTCATATCAGTATGGGAATAATGAAACTATCTCAACAATCATCTAAACAGAATCATTATGAAAATATTGATCCTACTACATCAGTATAGGAATATTGAAGCACACATCTTAGCAATCATCAGTATAACAATATTGAAGCAAACATCTCAACAATCATCATTATAACAATACTAAAGCAAACATCTCACCAATCATCAGTATAACAATATTGAAGCAAACATCTCAGCAATCGTCAGTATAAAAATACTAAATCAAACATCTCAACAATCATGAGTATAATAATACTAAATCAATAATCTCAACAATAAATAGTATATCAATAATGAAGATACACCTTTCCCTCTAACCATCTCGAAGCAACATCATGGTGAGTTCTCTGGTAGATCTATCAGGGCATTTTGTCTAACTTACTAACCCTTCTGAGCCAACAAGCCTAGCTAAGCAGATGGATCTCCTTGGGGACCAAACAAGCCTTATATGGCTTACTAACCCTTTCAAGCCAACCAATCCTAGCTAGACATACTAATCCCCCTAGGATAAATAGGCCTCGTCTGACATACTAACCCTTTCGGGCCAAACAAGCCTAGCCAAACTTACCCTCCTCTAGACTAAGCTACTCACCACTACATCCATCTTCTATCTACTGTAACTTTCTCTTTCGAGAGAGGTCCTTTCGAGCTACACCAATCTTGTCTCAAAAGTATTCAAACTTTACAAGAGATTGAGGCTTATTCAGCACATCTTCTACTGGTTCCTCTATAGGAACATACTTGAGCTTTACATCTCCCTTTTGCAACTTGTTCTTTAATGTTCTCTTTTTGTACATCTGCAACTGCATCATACATTCACAACTTGCATTAGTCTTCTTCTATGCATCTGTAACTACATCATTCTTCTCTTGTACATCCACACGGGTATCGTACATTCACAACTTGCATCATTATTCTTTTGTGTATCTATAACTACATCATTCTTATCTTCAAATGTATCGTATTTCCACAACTTCATTATTTCTTCTCTTGTAGGTGATTGCATACAGTCCTTCCTACAAGTCAAATACAGTTGTATGATTAGAAACATTTTGTAACATATTCATAATGACAAATTCTCATGCATAAATATATATGTCATATAATCATGCAACTATTTTCGCTAATGCAACAATCATCTATATCCAGTATACATACAATAAATTTCTATATGCCTTCCATTATTTCATAAAGGAGGTTTCATAAGTAGCAATGGAACATTGTACAACAACATAATCCACTTACCCATCACCTACATATTAGTAGTAAACTACAAATTTTCTAATATGCGTAATACATTTCCTCAATCTAGAAACATATATATGTACACATATTGAACAACTATATATATAGGAAATGACAATTCAAATACTTATCTTTGTTTGTTTGGTAGACTCCATCTTGATCTTTGTCTTCTTGAATTACTAAAGTCTCTGCCAATGTGTTCAACTTCATCGTCTAATTCTGAGGACATGTTCCTATCTTGCTCATGATTGTAACTACTGAGAAAATCTTCTTGCACCACAAATCACATAGAACTATGTTTGTGTGTCCTACCAGTGCATCCCTTCTTATCCAATGATGAAATGGATAACAGTATAATCTTCATCTTCATCAGTATAATTCTTTTGGATCATATTCCTCATTACTTGAGGAATCTTTACTTGTTTTCTTCTCAGCTGCAAAATATTGAGAGAAACACTTCACTTTTTGCGATATGTTGGAGTGATATTTCTGTTCGTAGCACTACCAACTCAATCAAATTCATCATATATTTGTAGTACCCTTTAGGTACCACACCATTTTCTCTGCATATTTTACTCAGATAAGGAAAATGCCCTATGGATTTCATCATACCTTTAATCCCAATAATCATGTCAAGATTCTCGAACTTTGAGATCTACCCTAATCATTCCCTCTGCATCTATATTACAACATTGGAGTAGCAGGTAGTCTTCTTTTCTAGTAGTCTTCTTTGTATACATCTATGATCTTCTCATCCTCCCTCTGCATATGTATTAGGACATTGGAGTGACAGTTAGCCTTCTCTACTACTAGTCTTCTTTGTATACATCTATGATCTTCTCATCCTTTATAGGATTCTATATTCAACCTTGTAGTAAAGGTTGGGATCTACATCAATTTATTTGATACTCAAGCTCTTCATGTAATTGTATGTGCTATCCCATGGGTGCCTACTAAGTGTGTACAAATCCTTATGTGCATAGGTGGTTCTCTATAGAGAGTCTCAAACCATATAGATTGCTCGATCTATTCTTATACTTTGATTACACCAACTTTATAGTGTGATATCTACTACTGAATAGGTGTGTCTAGCCCCTAGAGCAATGTTTTTTCATAATCGACTCTCTTTCTGATAGAAACCAAGAACCTTTCTTCGTATCTTTTGATACTTTGGTCTATGGTATACTTGATCTTGTAGGTCTACTTGGAATACTTCATAAAACTTCCCTTCATGCCTTGAACTCATATCCAAACAGCATTCTATGTGATGTACTGGTACTTCTAGATCATATCATTCTTCCATTCTTCCTTCTTGGGAAATTATTTCACAAAGTGTCATTTCTCAACACAACTGAACTATTTATTTGTGAGATGTCCTTCTATTCTTGGTAGAAATGTTCTTCATTCTTGTTTTTTCTCTACTTGGCATGAGTTGTTCGGGCTTGATTTTCATCTCGTCTTCTTTTGCAATAAATCAATATTATTTTTAGGTGCATTCCTCCATATGTGATATTCCTACTAGAACAACTCTCTTGACTGAAATTGGAAAACCATTTTATGCTTCTACTTCTTTGACATTGTCTTCAATGGCTTCTAATTGCTCCTTGAGCTGAGATATTCTTGTGAAGTAACATTGAATGTTTGTTGGGATTGCACCTTCACATCCTTAAGTTCTTAAGTTCATCTTCGTACAAGTTGTTCATTGCATCGAACATATCCTTGGGAGTCTTCAAGGATTATACATGTGAGATCCAATCTAGACGACAATAGTCATCTTTGTTTTGACTAGGTCCTTCTTTTTCTTTGCTTTGACTTCATCTCCGTATGGATCTGTAGCTTCTTCTTTGAAATAGTTCTCCATGTCATGCTTCCTCAAGTACGATAAGCACTCTATAATTCCATGCTTATAATTTCTCAACTCTTTCAATCTTGTCCTCGAGATTGGTATTGTTTGTCATAAAAATGAGAACCTCAAATGGAAATAGAGAGGATAGAACTTACCATTGAGATTGCTTCAACTTGATGCTTGCTTGAAGGCTCCTCTCGAAGATTGATTTTGGTGGACCTAGCGTTCATAGATAAACCTTAATTTTTCAACTTGGTTATCTTTCAGATCTGATTGGATGGAAAGATGCCCCTCCTCACAGCGAGCTGAGAAATGTGATTATTTTCCCAAAACTGTGGATAGAACTGCAAAATATCTGATGCCCTAGTTTTCTCTGGCAGTAGTGTTAGGTCAAAAACTGAAATTCCAAAAAATAATAAACTTCTTGCATAGAAATATGTTCCCTCCTATGGCGATTTTGATGGTCCTCCTTCTTCAACTGATTGGTGGAGGGAAGTGCCCAAAACAGGAAGCCCTAGTTTTTCTCCGATTTCTTCTATAGAATTTACTAATCTTGTTTCTGCTATATCTCCAAATTTTATACTCCTCAAGGCTTGACACTGCATCTTGAGGTAGAATTGTCTATCTTCTTTCCAAACCCATAGGTTATACCAGAAATGGATTCACCATGTGGGACTTATGTGAAGTTTCCCACGATGACTTATTTCAGGATTATTTAGCATAGCAAACTTGTACGGACTGCCACATGTCACTGGTTCACCTTCGGTGTCTGAACATTTTACCATAAAAACTATAGCTGTTCCCTATATTTAACATCTTACAAAATTTCATTTGTACCTTTCTAGACCGAGATATAGAAATTCTCCCTAGGTCATATGTTTAAGGATGAATTATGGAAGAGGTTGGAACCCTGAGTTGCAGGAATCATATCTCCTATTTTATAAAGAATATGGGGCCGAAAATTTTACATAGGGTACAATAAGATTTCATCTTCGATCTGTAAGAGTTTTAGCTCCTGATTCTTCTCAAATATCTAGTTATAGTGAACGTCCCTAATATTTAGTAGTTGTAGTTGTAACAATGTTTTGGCTGCACAAAAAAAAATTTCAGGGTGGCTCTGATGCCATGTTAGATTTTTAAAGGTTATACAAGATCTAAAAACATTTAGCATCACACATCATAACCATAAGAAAAGTATTACTGAAAGAAAGACACATGCAACAACACAAGAGAACATAAAGATTTTCCTTGGGAGAAAAGCCCGCAAAACATCCTCAGTATAGAATTCAACCAAGTACATTTTAAAACCCCAACAATAAGAATAGTTGTTCATATTCCACAGTAGAATCTCTCTCTCTCTCTCTCTCTCTCTCTCTCTCTCTCTCTCTCTCTCTCTCTCTCTCTCCAATGCAATNCAAGCAATGAGTCCAAATTATTGATACAGTGAATAGGAATGATTTATACAAACTGAACAAATCAAATATCACAGGAAACAGACAAGTATTTCTCAGAGAATTATAGTATTATCTTCATTAAAGAATCTAGTGTTACAATGGTATTACATAAGGAGGAATTTGAATCATTAGGGATGAATTCGAATCCACCAACTGAATCTAGATGTATCTGAGTGCATGACTAACTAAATATGTCTAAATCACTATAGGAGTCCAAGTGGTTAACTCCAAATGTCTAATTCCATCAGTTATCAATTATTCAAACCAGTCTAATTACAGTGGTAGGTAAGAACTGGTGCTTTCCCACATGTAGTCATGCAAGACTATCACTAAATGAACTGGAGAGAAACTAACTAAATGTAACTAAAGCATAACTAATCTTAACTAGTTACCAACTGCCAAAAACTAAAGGAGGTTGGTGTCGAGACTCCCAATGGCTCCTAAATTGTAGGGATTGGCCTAGGAGGCACCTAAAGTTATGCATGCAAGTGCTTTCCATATCAGTTAGCCTCTATTGGTGTATCCCACACTCTAGTGACTGGTAGATGTGGCCCCATTAGGCCAAGTGGACCCAATGGTATTATTAGACCCAATAATTAATAAAAGGCTCCTAATTTAGGCTAAAATAATCTAATAGACAGTTTGGTCAAGGGAGGATTATAAATCCTAACACCCCCCTTGAATCATAACTTGGACAACTATGGGCCTTGGAAACAAGGCCATAAGTCACCCATATAAAATCTAAAATATAAAAAATGTTTCCTAACATTCCAAGGAAAAAGGGGAAAACCTCATGGAAAAAATACCCCCTCAAAATAAGCAATGAATCAAGAAAACAAGTTTTGAATAAAAACTTTGTGAAAAATTTGCTATAATTTGCAGCACTATGCAACAACAAATGCAATATTTGGTTCTTCTGTCCATCAACATCTTGGGACTGTGCATGTGAACCTCTGAATCTAAAGTAAATAAATATTTATGAAGTTATATTCCTCTTTGGAAGAAGAAGAATGTGCTCAACTGAATCGAGAATATCGAGAGGTGCAATATGAAAACTGGACCCATGTAGAGAAACTGGCATCAACTAATAAGAGAGAAAAAGTGCTTGAGAATTATAACCATGTGAGGAACACCCAAGCAACTGATATATTGTATCATTGAACATCAAACCATGTGAAGTAAAATCAACCCCAAGTGTTAGGAGCAAGTGTCCAGGAAAATATAGAATGTCTCCATCTTTACTAGTTCTGTGAGGAGATGAGCATGTGATCAAATAGATAGGTAGAGAATCCCTAGGACTATGGAGAGTGAATTATTGAGATCCATAATCTAATATAGCTTTATAAATAACCAATTATTCACAAAATATAATATTATCAAACTCATAGGATGAAACTACATCAAATCCCCAACAACAAGTTTGAAGAAGACTTGTGGTACTTGATTTTTCACACCAAAATTGATGAGAGCATCTACAAGCATTATTGAAATCTCTTGAAACTTAAAACCTGAACCAAATAATATCAAAGAATATCCAAATAATATCATATCAGATCCAATAGGTTCATATCATATCCAAGAGTGTGCTCCACAGAGATGGTAGATACACAATTTTCTCCTTCTTTAAAACCCTGAGTATTGGTGCATGCAATCATGTAGGATATTTTTGAAAGCTCAAGATTGATGAATGTTGGATTTTCTTGGTAGTTGTATCTACTTGAAAATGTCCTCCCGCTAGTCCATAGTGTGCTTCGCACATGATATTATCTCTTTCATGTTCTAATACGCATCGTCTGAGGATGTCATCCAGGCGCATTTTATATAAAAATCCATTTATGAGGCTATATGGTGCAGCTTGCATAGATAAGATTTGTTTATTTTTCATGCTCATGCCCTCTGGTGCTTGACCATTTTCTAAGAATTGAGCTATTTCCTCTAATTCTGTTGGGACTGCTTCTATTCAAAATAAGTGTGCATCCAGTAGGTCATCTTCGAATCCTATCGGTTCCTCTCCCATGTCGATTCGCGACAAGTGGTCAGGTCCGACATTTAATTTTCCTGGCCTAACAATGACTTCAAATTCAAATTATTGGATTGCATGCATATTTCCACAATTGCTTCTGTTGTAATGGCCAACTAATGTTGAAATTATTCCCAACTCTGTAATACTTTCTGGATGTCGATGGTCAATGTTTTGATGCTTGATAAGGTCAACATCTTCTCCTAGATGGAAAGGTCTGCTATGATTTCCATGCCAGGTCCCATGAATTGATCTTTTTCTTCTGCTATTTCCAATAGTATTTTCATCTGTGGGCAGATGGTATCCAGTTTATCTAGGCTTGGGAGTGCTTGCTGTACCCATTGGTGTGCTTTTTTTTCTAGTTTCTATAGTTTAGTTGTCTCCAAGACAATTTGATTTTGTATCTGGTTTCTCAGTGCTTCTTCAGTGCCTTTTCTTCTTTCCAGCACTTGAATTTGTTCTCGAGTTTGTCGGGTTTGCTGAAATACTTTCCCATAATAAGTGGGCCAATCACAGAGTACTTCTTCTGTGATGACAGATTCTTCCATGTGGTCTTGTAGCACTTTGTGAGCCTCAAAGAATGTTGTGTACTATTGCCTTAACAATCTAGATGTCTCCTCTTTTTGGTCTTCTTTCAAATTTAGCAGATGTGATTGTAGGGTTGACACCATGCTTTCAAATAGCTGATATGCCTTTTCAAGCGGTTTGTCGGTGTCGGCCTCTAGAGGTCCCGATATTACTGTTTGAACTAATTTTCTGCATTTTGATAGGAACTCGACTTGTTCATTCTTACTATTGTCGAGTTGTTGTTTCTTGATATGGCTTCTTGTTTTTTCCTTAGTGGCTAGAGTTTCTAAGAGTTTTCCCAACTCTCTATCTCTTAGTTTTGTTGCATCGAATGCAGTAGTCGATCCAAGTTGGCTAATGTGGACCATTATCGACTGTGATTCTTTGTGGTGGTCCTTCTTATTTTTGTCTCGTTTTCTCTTGTGTTTATGTTGTTCTATCTATTGTTGTGCCTGTGCATCTACAAGTGGTGGATTATCCTATGGTTGGTTTTCTGGTCGCTGCTCTTCAGTAGTCAATGGAATTTCTAGTTGAATTTCTTAGTTGGAACGTATAGCTTGGTATGTGTCTGGAGGTTTTGACACAGATGGTTCATGGTTTGGTAAAGGTTCTGGATTAGGAAGTGATGGTGGAGATGGTGAATGGTCGGGTGTAATTGGTGTAGTGGGGATAATGTCAGTCGATGTTGATCATGCGAGCGATTGATGAAGGTATGTCGATGGGTCTGATGTCGATTGTCGGAGTGTTGGTTATGATATCTTTAGAAGTTTCCTGTCATCCTAGGTTATGGGTGTTGGTTTGTTGTTTTTAGGATTTTTAGATTTTTATAGTTTTTTTCTCGCAGTTATGGTCGTTATATGTATGTCACTTCTCTTCTTTTTTTTCTTTTTTTTTGAACTTGTTTTAATTTTTGTACCATTTTAGTTGAGCACCATTAACAAGTTTCTGAAATATTATGCCTTGTAATGTCTTTAGTTGGACTGATCCGTTGGCATGAATCTCTTCGACAATGTAAGGTCCCATCCATTCTGTGTGTAAATTTTTGGGTTTTCCTTTTACTTGACTGTTGTACATTAAGGCGAGGTCCCCTACTGACATATTTTTGTTTTTTATATTGCGATAATGTCAGGCCTTCTGTTGCTGTTTTTAGATTTCTTGATGTTGTAAAGCGAGCAGTCGATGTTCTTCTAGCTTTGTTAATTGCATCATCTGGTTCTTCTTTCCTTTTTCGACATCGACATGTAAAATATCTGCTATGATAGGTGTTTACTATCAAAAATGTAGTGGAACAACTGCTTCTTGGCCATAGACTAGTCGAAACGATGTTTGGTCAGTCGAACGCTTATATGTTGTTCTGTAAGCCCATAGTACTATAGGTATATTTTCGTCCCAATCATCTTTGTTGGTGTTGAATATTTTTGTTAATACCTTTGTTAACGTTTTGTTAAATGCCTCTATTACTCCATTCAACTGAGGGTGATAAGCTTTACTATTTCGGTGGTCAATTTTGAACTGGTCTATTAGTGCTTTGATGGTTTTGTTAATAAAGTGTGAACCTTGGTCATTGATTAGGGTTATTGGGCATCCAAATCTGGTAATTATATTTTCATAGATAAATTTAGCAGCTATCTCACTAGAACATGTGTCGACAGGTTTTGCTTCTTCCCACTTGGTTACATATTCTACTGAGGTTATTATG
The DNA here is from genome assembly GCA_001517045.1 of Pseudotsuga menziesii. Lineage (NCBI taxonomy): Eukaryota > Viridiplantae > Streptophyta > Pinopsida > Pinales > Pinaceae > Pseudotsuga > Pseudotsuga menziesii. Next base: position 238,125 of record LPNX010186759.1, read on the forward strand.
TATCTTGCACCTGTTCTTTTTGTTGGTATTGGGAATGGTCCTATGAAGTCAATGGCCCAAATTTCAAATGTCAAAATTGGGTTTACTGATATTAAGGGCATTTTTGTACTAGGTAGGGTTCGACCCAGTCGTTGACATATGTCGCATTGGATAACAAACTTTTTACAATCCTTGTATAGTATCGGCCACCATAGCCCTAATTGTTGGATTTTCTTGGCAGTTGTATCTGCTTGAAAATGTCCTCATGTTGGTCCATAGTGTGCTTCGTACAAGATATTATCTCTTTCATGTTCTAATACGCATTGTTTGAGGATGTCATCCAGGCCAATTTTATATAAAAATCCATTTATGAGGCTATATGGTGCAGCTTTCATAGCTAAGATTTGTTTCTTTTTTGTGCTCATGCCCTCTGGTGCTTGACCATTTTCTAAGAATTGATTTATTTCCTCTAATTCTCCTGGGACTACTTCTATTCGAAATAAGTGTGCATCCGGTAGGTCGTCTTTGAATCCTGTCGGTTCCTCTCCCGTGTCGATTCACGACAAGTGGTCGGGTCCGACATTTAATTTTCCTGGTCTAACAACGACTTCAAATTTGAACTCTTGGAATAGTAGTAGCCATCGAAAAATTATCCCATGGTGTAAGGGTTTGTTTACAAGGTATTTCAATGCTTGGTGGTCAGTATAGAAGATTAAAGGGTTGGCTAGTAGGTAATGTCAATACTTCTGTAGTGCAAAAACCATTCCTAGTGCTTCTCTCTCTATTGTCGAATAGTTTCTTTCTGCCTTATTTAGTTTTATGTTGTTGTAAACTATGGGGTAATCCATTATGTCATCCCCTGGTTGTGTTAAAATCGCTCCTATTGCATTCATCTATCCAGTCGAACTCCTGATCTTCTCTTAATAGTTCTTCCAATGGATAGGTCATATCTGAGTAGTATCTCATAAATTTCCTGTAATATCATGTATGACCAAGTAGTACCTTGACTTTTTTTGGGTTCACTAGTGGTTTCAAGTCGAGGATAATCTTTATTTTTGCAAAGTCAACCTTGATGCTTTCTTTGCATACAATGTGTCCTAATAGTATCCCTATAGGAGTTAGGAATATGCATTTCCTTATGTTTAGAGATAGTTGGATTTGTCGACGTCGTTCCAACATGAGCCTTAGCCATTTGCAGTGATCTTCAGCATAGAGTATATCATCCAATCATCAAAATATACTGCCATTGTTTTGTAGATATATTCTTGAAATGTTTTGACCACAATTCTTGAAAATACTAGAGATGCATTTTTTAGACCAAAAGGCATAACTCTGTAGGCAAATGAGTTGAATTCACATACGAAATTTGTCTTTTTCTAGTCTTCTTTGGCTATTGGTACTTGGTTGTAACCTAAGAATCCGTCTGTAAATGAGTAGCATTCATGTCCTGCAACTTCATTTAGGATTTCATCTATGTAGGGTGTTGGGAATGGGTCTGTTAAGGTGAATTTGTTTAATTCTCTGAGGTCAACACAGATCCTTAGCTTTGTCGGGTCATGTTTCTTTGGTTGTACCACCATTGGACTTGCCCATTCCAATTGGTCAATAGGGTAGATAATTCCTGCTGCAAACATATTATCAATCTCTTTCTTGACTATCTCTTTGTATTTATGAGCTAATTTGTATGGCCTCTTCTTTACAGGACGGGCATCAAGTTTAATGTCAATCTTCATTTCTCCCATTTCATGGACTAGACCTTTGAGATATTTGTATTCTCTAGCAAATAAATCTTGGAATTCTTTAGTAAGTTTGCTATTTCAGTTGTTTATTCTAATTCACTCCAGTAATCACCAATTTTTGCAATTTTTGGTCAATCATCATTTGATATGTCAAATTCTTTAGTTTTAACTTTGGCATCTAACCATTATGGATATTTAGCTTCATTGATTGGTCGACTCCCTTCTTTGAATTGTGAGAATGTAGCAGGAAAGTCTACTGCAGTCATTTGATCGGTATCTTCTTTGTCGGCTGTCTCGATTTTAAGTACTGTGCAAATTGGTTTTGTTATTTCTAAATGGTATGATTTCCATCGAAAGATTTTTCCCTTCCGGATTTTTGTTTTCCATTTGCAGTCTTGTTGAATGTGGTATTGTCTTGTTTTGTATGTTATTACATGTTATTGTTGGTCGATCATAATTTTGTGTTAGGGTGTTGTTCCCGGTTGGTTCTATAAATGCTTTGATTCATTTTGTAGTTTCGACTAACTTTTCATTTTGTGGTATAAAGCTGAAGTCTTTGATGAAGTTCTCTCTAAGTTCATGCCATTGAAATGTTTCACCCCATGCTTCTTCCATTTTGTACCATTTGTTTGGTAATTCAAATAGCATCGATGGAAACAGGTGTGGCCATGTACGTTCGTCTTTATATCCAAGTCTTTTCCACTCTCTTTCTCATGTTCTTATGTGTTCCTCTGGGTCCTGCCCCTGGATGAACATACATATTTTTGCTTGTTTGGTTGGCCTCTTTCCTCCGAATCTTTCTACAAAGTAAGTCAAAGTTGTTTTCCATATCTGCAATCTTGATTGATGGGTATCCCACCATCTAGCAGCTTGTCCTATGAAGGTTTCTAATAAGATTTGTAGTCAGCCATGTTAACCAATGTTTTTAGATACTTGTTCTATATGCATAACTAGTGATTCTCTTTCTTTTTATCTTGGGATTTGTCTGATACTTAAATTTGTTGGTTTTAAGGTAGGGTATTCCCTGCTTTTCTTTTCGAGTATTTTTGGGATGATGGAAACTAAGAAACATTGTTGGACTATTTTCTTCTGCACTATCTAAATGGTCTAGCAACCTCTTGCTTGTGTCTCGTAGTTGTTGACTTCCCAATCATATAATTCTACACTTGATATAGTTGTCGGATGTTGACTTCTTCATCAATAGGTTCTATTGGGTGGATAGGTACTGTGACTTTCTGTCCATTCCGTTTTAGTTTTATCCTTTATTTATCTAAAGATATCGATTCTTTCATTTTTCTTCCCCATGGTCGACCTACTAAAGCTGGGAAGGAATTGAATCCTTCCTTCGGGTCAATAATTTCAAAGTCGACTTTGGTCAATATTCCTTTTATTGTTATATCGACATTTCTCCAAACTCCGATAGGTTCAATCAGACCTTGGTCGGCTAATTTGAGGTATATTCATGACTCATATAGTCGAGGTTTACCTAACTATTCCCAAGTGTCACGATTCATAATATTTACTTGTGAGTCGAAGTCAAGTACAACTTATCGAACATGGTATCCTTCGATTTCTAGGTCAACAAGGGGGTCAGCATCACTTTTGTCCTTTTGGTTTAGACTACATATTTTTATTTTTATTTTTCTATATTATTATTATGCTTCATATTATAAAATAATTCACTGAATTGAGATACCTCTTTATCATATTCAATTGTGCCACCAAATTTTCTGTGATAAACCTGCAAGAAACCGTTGAATTAATAGTTGTTCATCAATTACACAATCCAGTTGGCTGAGGAGGTCTTTTCATCATTTGTCATATTCTCAGACAGACTCCTTTGGCTTTTGAGATGTTGTTTTCAACTTTTTGGCTGCGAGATGTTTCGTGTCTGGAGTTTTAAAGAAAGACACGAATTGCACTGTAATTTCTGCTTTAGATGATTGGGGATTTCTCTCAATATAGGTCATGTACCAAGTTAGTGCTCTTTTCCTCAAGGCATCGGCGAACTGTGCCATCTCTCAATCTTCAGCTATAACCTAATTTTCCTCCCATGTTGACTCATAGACGAACCAATGTCATCTAGGATCTTCATCACCCTCGTATAGAGGGATATGTGTTGATCTGTGACCCATATCAGAATCATTGTTGCTATCTCCTCCAGGAGGTGGCGGTGGTGGGGGTGGTGGTGGGGGTAGTGGGATGTTTTTCTTGTCTCATTGTGCATAACTATTGTCGACGGAACTTTCGTTNCGTCGGTTGTTTTGTTTGTCATTTCTTCTCCAATAAGCAGTCAGTTCGAGTAGACTTCTCTTGTCGATGTCCAACTATACTTATTTGTCTGCAAGTCCGATTGTTCTGTATTTTTCAAAGCAATGTTTGGCAGGGGGGGTGCTCCTTCATGTGTCAGGTAAATTAAGCATGTACTACGGTTGGAAGGGTATGCCTGAAGTGTGACCCAGTTTCCTTCCTCCGATCGATAGATCACTAGATGATTATCATCATTTACCTCATCGTCTAGTCGACTCCATATACCAAACTCACCAGGTCTTAGTCTTAGGTCTTCTTAAACAATGGCTTGTATCCTAGTACTCAGATTCATTGGAGAGAGAAGTCTTATCTCCTGGGGAATTTCTATTTGGAGAGCTTCATGCTGCTCTATCCACAAGTCTTCTTCCATGGGTGATGCTTCTTCATCCACGCCTTCTTCCTGTCGGTCATGACCTGACTCTGGTGGATTTCTTTCCTGGTCTATCACCCTAGTATTCATTCCTCTTTGCAACGCTATAGCTCATTCTCTTCTTTCTTCCCTTCTTTTCAGCCTCTTCACTCTTTCTACTTTCTGTAAATCCATTGTACCTTTGTGTGTCACTATTCGCTTGATTTCCTTTTTAGGTTGACTTTTCATTACTGGTGATGGTATCTCCTTTAGTCGACTAGAATCCCTTTCACTTTACCCCAACATATGACCAACTACCCCCCCATAGCCTACCTGATGCTTTAGAAAGCTCGGATAGTTATGTTTACTTGTTTAGGAAATATTCCCACTCCCTTTCAGAAATGAATTTTTCCCACTTTTTCTGTTTCTCCTCCCAATTAGAATTTGGTGGCAGTTCATGTAGTGACAAACGAGGTTCTACAATATGACCCACTCCTTTTTCTATTAGGAATTTGAACAGTAGGGTCAGTAAGGAGCATAGGAACTACTCAGTGAGGTCTGTATAGAATCTTTTCTGAATGGTTTCGACAGAAGTTCTTTCTTCTATGGCTTGCTCCATGCAGAATTCATCGGTGATCTTTTCAAACCACTCCAACAGGTTTGTTCGTCCCCCTCAAATCAGTTTCTCTAGAAGCTCTTGGTCCATAGTTGCTTCTGGCTTTTTTATCCAGAATTTTTTTCAAAAGCTGGAGTATCGATTCTACAAACTTCTCATGAGTTTCAGTGAAAAATTTCTCCTTCACCTGAGCAATGGTTAATATGTTTCTCCTTGCGTAATTCTACAAATAATTTGCTATCTTACACTCCCACCAGTTCTTAATATCTTGTTTTGATATCATCTACTTATAGTCATTATGTTTAGATATGTACTACTGGCAATGAAACCAATGTTGTAATCTCACAGATCACAGAGGGTTACCAATAATACACATTGAATCATACACACATAACAGACACAAGAGTCAAGAACATAGATATGGAATAACATATTATATTATAACATGAGGGTCCATACATACACAGAAGTGAACCCAGTTCTCATATGGCTCAACAGACTAATATATATGATTTACAAACAATTACATATAACTACCCGTCAGTTTGGTCAACCGACACGACCTTATGCGGCCGACCTAATCTCTAATTAGTTGGCTATTCGACTAGTTGGCTCACCAACTAGCTCCTCCAACAATGAGGATGAATGGATATATCCTCAAATCTGATATTATTTCCAAAATATCCAGAGATACATAAAATATAATATCAGCAAGATCATAAAATAATACTGACATCAAATCACCAGCAACAACTTTGAAGGGGAACTGCGGTACTTGATTTTTCACACCAAAATTGATGAGACCAACGACAAAAAAAATTGGAAGCTCTTGAAACTTAAAAATTGAACCAAATAATATCAGATTAGATCCAAATAATATCATATCATATCCAAATAGGTTCATATCATATTCAAGGGTGTGCTCCATCGATATGGTAGATGCACAATTTTCTCCTTCTTCAAAACCTTAAGTATATGTGCATGCAATCATGTAGGAATTTGTTGGAAGCTCTAGATAAATGAGAGTGAATGGATAACTCCTACAATATGATATTTTTTCTGAAATATCCAAATATTCACAAAATATAATATCAGCAAACTTATGAGATAAAACTGACATAAATTCCCTAGCAGTAATTTTGAAAGAGACTTTTGGTACTTGATTCTTCACACCAAAATTGATGAGACCAACTACAAGCAACACTGGAAGCTCTTGAAACTGAAATATTGAACCAAGTAATATAATATCATATCCAAATAAGATCATATCAGATCCAAATAGTTTCATGTCAAATCCAAGAGTGTGCTCCACCAAGATGGTAGATGCACAATTTTCTCTTTCTTCAAAATTCTGAGTATTGGTGCATGCAATCATGTAAAAATTTGTTGGAAGCTCTAGATCAATGAGAGTAAATGGATCACTCCCACAATATGATATCATTTCCAAAATATCCAAATAATTACTTATTTTCACACCAGAAACATCATTAGAGACAGAGAAATCAAATTCCTCTCCCTTTCCTAGAGAAATCACTGGTAAACTATGCACAAAATTTAAAATAGCAGAATTACTGGAGAACTTTTGCATAGAATGGAAGGAGAGTTTTTTCTTCTATAACATAGATTTGAATGTCTTCTTCTGGATCATCCATATGAGAATATGAGATTTCATATATCTCATAAACTTTTGGAGCAGCAGGAGAAGGAGTCAGTCCAAGGAGACTTTATTCAATTCTAATTAACTGTGTGGAAGATTATGCTTCTTCTTCATCTTAAAAAACTTCGTTAGAGAGAATATAGTTTGATACTATTGAATAAATAAATATTTTTGTTATGTGTGTGCTCTCCAAATCTCTATAATGATCCTAATTGTGCTTACCAAAGGTTCTATCCAATTACGTTTAGAGATCCTTTGGGTATTCATCAGAATCAATAAGGTAGCGCAAGCTAGGAGAAAATGCCATACATATTTTTGGAAAATATCTATCACCATAATTTAGCCAGTAATTCTCATATTCATAAGACTCTTTACCAAGTCCAATAGATACCTCATAGTGTGGAAATTGAACCCAAGTGATAGATCAATTACACTCACAAAATTGCTAATCAAACATGCAAAATTCACACAAAAGGAGACTAAAATTGGAGCATAAATTAATCACATATTGAATAAGTGTACATCATACAAAAATATGAATTAATAGGCTGCTCAAATATATAGTTACATCAGAGATTCGAAAGCACAATATTTCCATTCGAATTGGCCAAAATCCAGGCTTACTAAAACTAGTTAAATCCCCCATAGGTGCAAGAAAGAGTTTCCAAATATATGAAGATGCTCATGAATTGGATAAATTATATAGAAAAGATAATAAGTGATGGAAATATATTAGATCCATGATTTTTTTTGGATAAAAAGAAGGACGATGGTGTGGGAAAAAAACAAGGCAGATACTCCTAGACTAGCTTTTCCTTGTTGCCTTAAAACTGTTGTAAAGCAAGGTAGTTTCAGAAAAAGTAGAAATGTGCTTTCAGGATCCAAGAATAAAAGTAGACATGCTAAAAAAAATTCCAGTATTATTCCAAAGCGCCCCATGACCCAGTTTTAGCAAGTGTTGTCTTCTAGGTGCATGTGGAAGCCAACTAGCATAGAGAGGAATCTAGGAATCTAGGAATAAGACAAAAAATGATTAATTAATGTCAAATATGGGTAACTGTGGGTTGATTATTTTAACATTCCCCCTTAATACTAACTTTATGAGTAAATATTAGAAAACTGTAGGGCCTAGCAACAAAGCTTAGTCACCCTTTACATATTGCATGTCCATACAACCAAGGAAAGAGGCGAAAACCCAGTGGGAAAATCCTCCCTTAAACATGGACAGGAAACAAAATTTTGGAAATATTGTTATCAATCATACTTCACCACATGATCAGAAATCCCCAATAGTGATTTGAGATTACTGAAGGTCTTCTCACATAATACTTTGGTGAAGATATCAACTACTTGTTCTGAAGATGCGCGATAGAGTAGAGCAATGGTACCATCATGCACAAGCTCCCTGATATAGTGCATAAGTATCTCAATTTGCTTGGTTCTTTGTCTTTGAACTAGATCAATGGATATTTGAATGGTTCTTTGATAGTCACAATAGATGACTGTTGAAAACTCTCATTTGAAACCACATTCTCCAAGTATCCCCTGCAACCACAAACATTGAGTAGTTGCATTCACAACTCCTCTATACTCTACCTCTGTAGATGAGAGTGCTATGGCACTCTGCTTCTTACTTGACCAGATGATTGGTCCTTCTTCAATCATGAACACATATCCTGAGGTAGACTTTCAATCTGTGTTGTCACCTATCCAATCACCATATAGAAAATCCCATGAGTCCTTGTTCCCTGAACAAATTTTAGGATCCTCTTGGATCCTCTCCAATGGATGTCATGAGGTTGATCCATGTATCTTAAAGCTACACTAAATGCATAATATAAGTCAGTTCGAGTATGTTTAAGATAAATAAAATACCCAATCAACTTCCTATACAGTGTATTATTTACCAAAGGAGAAGAACCTGCTTCCTCAAGCATAACTCCTGAAAGGAATGGAGTCTTGCTTGGCTTGCAATATTTCATACTGAACTTGTTAATAAAATATGAAGCATACTTGTACTAATTAACTTTGATTCCATGTTGGGATTGAGAAATTTTGAGACCCAAGAATTGGCTCAACAATCCCAAATTAGTCATAGAAAATGCATGGTTCATTGCATCCTTCAAGGAGGCAATTTCTTTCTTTGAACTCCCTGTGTTCAATAGGTCATCCACATATAAAACAATAGTCATTAAATAACCATGAATAAACTTCAAATAGACATTGTGATCAGATGTACATCGAACAAAACTCAGTGACAACAGAAAAGCCATCAATCTTGGCATACCAAGCCCTGGGGGCTTGCTTGAGCCCATTCAATGATTTCTTTCACCTGGACACTAAATATGGATTAGATACAAAAAATTCTAGTTGTTTCATATAAATATATTCATTTAGATCTCCATTTATAAAGGCACATTTCACATCCATGTGATGTACCTACCATTGCCTTGAAGCTGCAATGGCTAGAGCTATCCTTATGGAGTCCATCTTTGCCACCGATGCAAAGGTTTCATTGTAATCAATACCATGTACTTGTGAGTAGCCCTTGGATACCAATATTGCCTTGTATTTCAAAGGTGAACCATCAGCATAAAACTTAGTTTTAAAGACCCACTTACACTTCACTAGCTTTCTCCCTGGGGGAAGATCAACCATTTCCCATGTGTTGTTCTTCTAGAGTGAGCTGAATTCTTCTTTCATCGTTGTTTTCCATCTTGGATCATGTGTTGCATATTCATATGTCTAAGGATTAGAATCAACCATCAAATAAAACTTCTTAGCAAAGAGTGGATATTTCACACAAAGGGCACTCTCAAATTGAGATCTCGTCCAGGGATGATTTTAAGAACCCCCTCTAGATTTATATGTATAAAAATTGGGCAAGTCTCTCCAATATATAGGAAAATTTGAAGGCGATTTTATCAATAATATAATATGTATATATAAAAAAATTTGGCAAATCTTTCATTTTATTATATAATGTTGTAAAATTTTGGCGAATCTTTCATTTTATTATATAATGTTGTAAAATCTTAGCGAATCTTTCATTTTATTATATAATGTTGTAAAAACTTGGAAAATATTTAACTTCATCATAAAAAATTGTAAAAAATAGTGAATCTTTCACTAATTTATAGAATATTGTCAAAATAAAAGAATAACAACATTAGTCAAATAACATGAATCAAATCATCAACAATAGAACATGTAGACTCACAAGTCACAACAAGAAGGTGTCAGTGAAACACAACTACACTGACTAGATTCAGGGCAAGTGGGGACTCCACTTGTTATCTCGTCCCTTAATGGTCCAACGGACATGTGGGGACCCGAATCTTGATAAACTGATAAACTCATAGAATCATATATTATGCTCGATCTTGGCCTCCACTAGCCAAATATGGTCATGGAGGCTAATACAATTATGCATTGTAATTATGCCAATTGATTATTGCATTGGATGAATGGTTGTCTTGTGCCAATAGGTATCCTACGATAAATGCATAGGAACCTAGTGCATAGACCATTTTTCTCTTCGCTTAGATATGTAGAGCTCATTTATTTTTATGAATAACGATAAGTATTTACAAAGAAAATATACAATTAGCGTAAAAGAATTGAAAAACTGAAGAAAATTAATTCATGCAACAAAAAGTTAATAATAGAATCTTTTCTCAAATCCTAAAGCCAACCTTGATTCAAGCTACAACAAAGGGTTAAATCAAGCATCGAATGAGAACTAGAATCATTCAAAGGAATTAACACAATATTTAACCAAAACACACACAAACTTCAAAAATCGACAAAATGCTTCAAACAAAAGCAATAAACAAACCATAAAAATTTGTCAAGATATTTGTGCTAAACACCAACATGGTTTCATGTACTTGAATGAGCCCATTCTTTCTTAGCGAAAGTGTTGTCAAATTAGTTATTTATCACTTAATGTTAGGAAACTATCTATGTGAAGAGATAGCTCCTTGGCCTAGCTTTCTCAAATTCCAGCGTCATTTCCTATCAGATACAAGAAAGAGACAATGTAAGAGATAAATATCAAGCCATCAATCTTAAAATAAGCTACATGAAGGTAATGTATCTCAAATCATCAATGTTACAACAAAAAAGTATAATGTAGAATCTATTTTTACCTAAAACATAACCTCAAATTCATATATGGAGTCGGGGTTAGATTTGAGTTCTACGTTTAGCTTTTTATAGGAGCTACTTTTGGGATCCCACTTAGTATTGTTATCATGGTACTGCACAGTCATGTTGACCTACTTTTGGGATCATTTCCTAGACATTAATAAAATAATCTTATCTTATTATAATTTTTTTTGTTACCTTCATCATATGCTTAATGTGTTACTTTCATTATATGCTTAATGTACATATTGTGTGCCAGTCAGCTGTTAGATTACCACAAGGTTAGTTAAACACACAAAGTCTACACCTCCAGTTTTAGATTGGGTACCATCATCAAAATGGGGGCAAGTGCCCAAACATTTCCCAAGGATCTATTTCCAAGGAAAAAAAACACCAATGTTCCACCAAGTTTCTGGGATGTGCAAATTTGGGAGCAAGGGAACACATCTAAGGGGACATGTGGAATCACCCCACAAAATCTATGGAACATTGAAGTCTCCAACATAGGAGGCAATCCCAAATACTAAAAAGATTTAAAATATGAGAATTGAAACTTTAACCATTAAAACTATTACATAAAAGCAATTTAAGCTTATCCAATTGGAAAAAGCACACCCAACTGCTAATATCCAGCACACAATAGCAAGAGAACAAGTCTAGAAGTACCCTGTTCTGAGCATTTTCTTCCAGTAGTGCTAGACCTTGTTCTGAGTATTTTCTCCCAGTTGCAACGTCACAACCAACAACCACATAATAGTAAATGTTTGAGGTATTTATTGTCCAGCAATAGAAAATAGTTAAGTATTTACTATTCATTGTACCCACAATATACAACAAGGGACTATGGCAAATACTTGAGGTATTAAGTTTTAACTTTTAACTATGGCCACAACAATAAATATCCAGCTGCAAGGTTTCTAAGATTCCAACAGTCCACAGCATCCAACAGCAAGAATTATGTTTCACAGCATCTGGGAGTCATAGGTTGAAGGTCTCAACTCTCCCTCACATGGTATCCCTCACACTACCATGCCCACATAGCCTCACTACTCACACAAGTTAAAAGACAGTGCACAGAACTCACTCAACCCGGAGTCTCTTTCAGGGCACCATAGCAGCACAAGACCCTTGACATAGTAGAAACTTAGAAATATCATGGTGACAGCACAGGTGAATGATGGGTAGTAGCAGAGAACTCACAGGAGGCTAAAAGAATTAAACATTATGTTAAAATGTATAATTTATACATTGTCAAAATTGGTCAATACAGATGCAGGAGCAAGGATTTTTAGGTAGGAATATTTATGGTTTTGGAAGCATTCCCCTCAAAAGGGAAGGTGGGGTACATCCCCCTTGGTGTATCCGCATGTTGTGAGCGTGGGAAGCACATCCCCTACCCTTGGGGACACATCCTCGTGTAACACTGAGAAACACTAATCTAAAAACACCTTATACTACAAAATTTATTAGGACAGTCAGTGAAATGTTTGCAGTATATATCCAAGACATGACAATATATATCTACCTTGTAATATATCCATTCAGAACTTCACTTGCATGACAAAAACTTTAAAAAATGGGATTTGTTCAGCACCTGGTCCTAGAACACGAATAATAGCACCTGAACCTTCCTGAATTGCTTTTATTGTTGCTCCATGCCTTCTAATTAAACTAAGAGACTATGTGCCAGCCACAAGCAACCGAGTTGAAGTCATTCCACTACCACCCTGCTGAGCTCGACCTAATTCCCCTATGCCATCTGGACCTCCTTCTATAATTCGCTTATGAACCTTGAGTATCCCATCCATAGCTGGAGAAATTGGTGCTTCTGGTTCTTCTTTTTTCGAAACCATAACCTATGACAAGAGATAATAATGAAGTTATTTAAGGAGAAATCAGAAGAAAATATTTTGAATCATATAATTAGAAAAACAAAAAACCCAAGAACATACAAAATTTTGAAGCCAACAATCTATGTAAAGATACAATCCCTCATTGTTGAAATACAAAAACAGCACATCTGTGCAAGAATGTACAATAATCAAATTGTTATCATATGCTAGCCACAATAGGAGAAATGCTTGGAAACTTCTTTTTTGAAAAAACACAGAGTGCTGTAGGAAACACCTCCAAGGTTTAGCAATAGAAGATCTAAGGATTTTGAAAACATCTGATGCAATGGAAAACTCAAATTCCCTTGATTGGATCAAATAACACCTCTATGATCCTCTTTGTAGGATAATGGATAGGTTTGTCAAATATAAACTTTGATTTAGCATCAATTTGGTAGTTCCCATTACTTGGAAAGACTAGATGATCTGCATCCAGACCTGAACAGTTCTTACGTGGCAGTTTTGATAAAGTATTCCATTTATTTTAGCAAATAAAGAACACAATTTAACAAGAAGACCAAACATCAAGGATTCAAATAAAGCTTACAGTGCGTTCAGGAGTGCCTTGAATTCCTTCTAGAATCTTAATGGGTGATCTGGTCTCTTCACACATATTTTTCACAAATTCTCCCTTGCGGCCAATAATTCCACCAACCTTCTAAATAGGAACAAGCAGCCGAAATACATTATCCCTAGGCCATCCTGACCATTTCTTATCTCTTAATCCAGCACCAATTTCATCTTCTCAACCCATTTTCTGAGGAAGGCTAGTATTTCTGTCCATTCCAATCATGTCTGATTGCTCTTGCATGGTTTCCATTGATGCCATTGCCATGTTTCTTAGCTGACCTGAATCAAACAATGTAAACAATCAATCCAGTAGATCTTTTTCTGTGTGAGATAGAGTGGCCATACAATGCATGTATCCTTCTTTTTTCTTTTTCTTTTTCATGTTTCTTTCTTTCTTCCATTTTTCTATACTAGTTGTGATGGCTAGGTTGTCTAGGAAGGGATGGTGTATGGGAAAAGAATGGAAAATAATTAACAATTGAAGAACATATCACTACAGAATCGACGGGAAATATAAACAAAAACAAAAATACTGATTTGTGCTAAATAATAAACTACCAACCAGCCTATGTTAGGAACAAAGGATATAACTCAAAGGTGTAGAGCACAAAAGCAATTAGCTAAACATCTGACAGAAGCAGGATATATAGTCACACAATGAAAAATAAATCATATTCCACAACTTCTTAAATAATTGACATTAAAGTTCATATTTACCACCAACAGCAATCCATATACATAAGCACTTCAAAGACACTAGTGGGCTCAAAGTAGAGATGAAAACCTTGAAGTAGAAAAAATGCCTCTTGCAAAAGACTAAAAGTGCAAAACCAGTCTACATAATCCTAGATTTCATTTGTTCTATAGACTTGTGAAGATGAAGGCTTATGGGCGCTGAGAAGGAGAAAGCAAGGTAAACAGCCAATACACAAGCAATGACAACCAAAATAGAATATGTGCATCCAACGGGCAGCCAAAAGCATACATAGTGTTGGTCTTTTCTAGAGATTAGGGTTTCTTATGTTATAGAATTTATTGAGCTGCAACAGTTGTTATGCTAAATTCATTGGTTGTCTTTTCATCTTCTCATTTGTCATTATTGGACCGTGTGGCAGTTGCACTGGTGGAATTAGTAGATCTCCTAGCCTCCCATAAGGCATGTAGAGGGGAGCATGATAATAGCCACCACACAATATTGTCATTTTGACTAATTCTCAAGGAGGAACCATGCAAGGATCAAGTGCTAGCAATCATGATGTTCAAATTTAAATTCATGTCCATGTAGGTTGTTGAGTCTTCTCTCCATGCAATCCAAGAAAAATTAACAACTCATTTTATAGCCCACAATGCACATGGATATAAACGCCACTCATATATAGTCTCAATAGCACTATTGTCACCATTAAAATCAAAACAACTTATGTTTGCTCTCAACAACAAACTCATTCATTGGCAAAATCTATGTTCTCACTGCCTTGCACATCACACCAGTGCCCAACACAATATCATATTTCCATGCCATTGTTAAACTTTACATCATAGTTCAGATCTGCACTCGCAAATGAAACCTACGGGTCCTAAATTTTGGAGCTTAGTTTACACCTATCAAAGCCTAGATCTACATATACTAAAACTTCTTTAAATTAAGTTTAGAAGGGAAAACAATGTACTCTGTGTTAATTGAAAATAGCAGATAGAAGGAAGCTAAATATATATTTGTGCAATATGGAAATTACAAACAGTAATACAAACTCTAACAGCAATCACAACTATTCACTATTATTCAGAAAAGAATATTACAACATCTAGTACACAGGTTTCGCACACTTGCTCTCACTGCAACACACACTAAAATTGTCTCTCAGGATGCTTACTAATGCACCCCTCATTATTTTATTGACTAAGGAAAAGAGTTACCAAATGGGAGATAAATGACTCTGGTGGAGTGCCCCACTTAAACTCATACATAGATCCCACTGTCCAGCAATAAAGCACACCTAGTTTCCTAGGTAAGTGGAGACCAGGGTGCCTTTGTTTGGAAATTTTGGTGTCTGTTGAAATGGGTTGTAACAAATTCTCTTATTAGATTTGGTGTAGATAAGATGTCAAGATTAAGCTTCATAGACAAATAGAGTAAGCTTCATTTTAAGGTCTTAATGGCTATGCCAAGAAATGGACTCTTTGTCTTCTGGTAATAGATAAAAAAATTCTTAGACTTGTTCGTGGATGAGATATGGGAACATGTTTAGGATTCCAATGAAAATAAGCATGATGAAAGGAAAAACAAGAAAGAGGGGCAAGCACCATAAAGACAAGTTTCAGATAAACATGGAAAACCTACAACAGATCCAAGGTGATGTTCAATATCAATATGGACATACAGACTGTTTAGTTTTCACAACACCTTAGACAAATACATCAATGCTTTCCACATGAGAGCAAGGGAATGGTATTTGTGGCATTTTCCTGAGCAAGTTAAGATCATTAATGATAACTATATATATCCATGAGTTGCAAAGTTTATGAAGAATATGCCACTTGTCCCTATGATGCTTTACCTTGACTAATATAAATAGTTGAAGATGAAAACAAAGACAAGGATATCATAGAAGTTGCTAAAGCTTCCCTAGATCAAGACATATATGCCATTCATGTGATAAATATAGAGCAGTTTGCATAGAGGTTATAAAACTTTTTTATTATTGGAAGAAGCTCAATTCTTATATTATGAAATACCATCACATATAGGATAATTGGAGATATTTAGGACAATGTTATAAGGTTGTTTAAGTCTCTTTCATACAGCAAGTAGGCGAATGATTAACACTCCAGGTGTGGAATTCCTTTAGCACTTTAAACAGGCCAGCAGAGAGGCCACATTAACAATAGTAGTCACAAGTGTTTGTGTGGCTTTTTTAGGCATTTTTGGAAAATGTCAGTGGCAGAATTGTAAGTAGACTTTCTATCATATCATGTAGAAGATGCAGATTGTGTTGGATACCATTCCTAAAGGATTTTGAACAATGTCTTTGCATAAAATTGGAGTTGAGCACTCTCATCGCACCAAAAACATGCACCTCTAGGAAACAAGAAAATATGTTGTAAAATCTAAGGAAATAAAAAAATCAGGTTTACAGTTAGTGTATTTTCTAAGTTCTCCAAATCTACATACATAGTATAAACTCAAGAGAGAATATGAAATATATGCAGTTGTAATATTTATAGTAGATACCAGCTATGTGCATGGCTAAAGAGTGAAAGAGAAAGAAATATAACAGGATGATTTACCTTATGGAGAATGGTCCATGTTCCATGGTATTACAAGGCTGAGAATAATGATAGCAGGAGCAGGTTTGTACCTCTTCCAATAAGTAAATACACCTCAATTATAAAGTAATGCAATATTACAAGGGTGCATCCAACTTTCATGAGTGAATAGTGTGAAGACTAAGTTTATATGGGAGTATTTTCATTTTCATGAGAGAATAGTGGAAGGCACAGTTTGCATGGGTGTATCCCAATTTGCATGATTAGTGGAAGATCCAGTATGCACAGGAATATTCCAGTTTGCATGAGAGATGAGAGTGAAAACCTAGTTTGCATGGGCATACCTTACAAGTCGGTGATATGGAATATGGAAGATTGCAAGCAGTCTTAGAATTTCCATTAAGATTATCCATTCCTCTACTCAAGACAGAATGCACATGCAATCACACCTAGGACACAAATATTTGATTTCAACATTTTCTCTACTTTGGATTTCTTTGTCAAGGTTAAAGGTGCCTAAAGTGAGACCATTTAGACCTATACAAGTTTCAACCAAGAGTGCAGGAAATTTCATTTTAAATTGTGTTTCCTGAATATATCCATATAGTTTGTAACTCTCTCTCAAACCCTCTTTATCCATTTATCTTGAAATGAGTCTGAAATTGGCATTCCATTATCTTTGTACAAATGGAGCTCTTGCCAACTTGCAAATAGCAAGATAAAATTTCATGGGGCTTTTCAAGCAAAGCATTAGTGAAGGAACTTGGAATCAATCTTTTCAAAATGTCCCTAAAACTAAAATAAATCAAAACCCTGGGGAGAATGGTTCATGGATTTTTGGCACAGTATCAAAACGCTAGTGTTTATAACCTGATTGAAGAAATAAAAGTATCTTGCACTAGTAGCCAATATTTGACAAAAGAATAAATGTCGTTAAATTGATATAGCTACCCAACTATTGCAGCCCCCCAAATATCATCCATATGAAAGGTAATAGAAGGATGTGCCAACAAATATACATTTTTCTCACAAAGTATAGCTATCAAGATAGAGTTAATAATCAGCTAGATTCATAGTTGGTATGAAAACGTTGTAAAAGGCTTGGAAAAATGTAAGTGTAAGTAGCTCTATTGACCAAATGTTATGCCCTTGTGCTCCACAACATTAACTAACACATGGCACAATGCAAGTAAAATCATTTTCAGTGGAGCAATGTGTAGAACATGTTAATAGGTATCCTAAGCACTATGTAATCTTTTTTAGTCACTTTTTTTCTAGTAATGTTCCATTGCTTTTGGGAATGGAAACCAAATGGGATTCAATTTGGTAACCAAATGAAAGCACTTCTTAATTGTACCCATAAATAGTTTGAAGCAAAATAGTTCAGCAATGGAAACATTCATTAGATCTAGGCAGTTTTGTGAGTCATGGCCTATTCGTATCAAATTATGGGCATACTCCAGTCTTCAATTAGCAGCAATTAACAATATTATGTCCCTTGGACAGCACTAAGAAGCATCTTTGGCTAAATCTGGGCACATTGAAAACAAGTTTGTGGAAGGAAACATAAGTAAAACCTATTTATTCTAAATTATGGGAAGCAAGCAACCTAATTCTTGTAGCAGCACTCCATGTTGGGTTGTTTCCTAGAATTTCTACACATTCTAGACAGTTCTGGGTATGTTTTAACCATGTCTCAACCCTCCAAACAGCAACAAGATAGGTCCTGGGTATAATGTGGGCATCTTCCTTGTAGTGGCAGCCATGATTTAGCATCAACCAGCAACAAGAAGTCTGGTCAATTTGCAAGTAAAGAACAACAATAAAGATCTTAATTTCTCCACATTCTGGGCAGATCTTGAGTGAATTTAGGGATGTCCCTGATCCCAAGCAGAGTTAAGTCCAAATCTGGTCCAATTCTAAGTAGATATAGCAAGTCTAAGCATCCTAGTCCCATGCTACAATAGATTTGGGCAAGTTTAGTGGAAATAAACAAACTAAATTCCAAATATGGGCATAGTTTGAACTTTGAAGTATTTTATGTCACAGCAGCCACTGATTATGTATTCTATATAGCTTTGGGTCTGTTTGAAAATGATTCATCAAACCTATCCAGTCTATATTCTAGAATGATTCATCAAACCTGTATATTAAAACCTTAGATACTTGAGCATCAAATAAAAACAATATACAAGTACATTCATCAAAAGCAACCAAATCAAAACCCCATTTAAATGGGCGAATAGGATTCTTCCCACATAGAAATGGTCCTAGCTTTGGGGGCAAGTTCAGCCTATTAAGTGCTTTGTCATGGATAGAAACCAGCAACTGGAAAAATCTCAGAAATGCCACCCTTTTTATATCTTCTACCTCAGGATCACAGCAAACTAATTCAAATAGGTTTGAGCAAGATGGGTTATTATGATACATGTAATTTGAATTTAACTCGTCTAAGTCTTTTTTCTTTGGTGCCATGTACATTCATCAAAAGCAACAAATAAAAACCCCATTTAAATGGGCAAATAGGATTGTTCCCACACAGAAATGGTCCTAGCTTTGGGGACATGTACAAGTTCAGCCTATTAAGTACTTTGTCATGGATAAAAACCTGCAACTGGACAAATTTCAAAAATGCCATATTTTTATATCTTCTACCTCAGGATCACATCACACTAATTCAAATGGGTCTAACCAAGATGGGATAATATGATGCATGTAATTTGAATTTAACTCATCTGCTTTTAGAGCCTAGTATGTGCCCAGCAACATGGATTTATTTCCCAAATATCCATTGTTTACTGCTACTACTCATTTTCAGAAGTGCACAGGTCTAAGTTTTAGCCACTTTACCATTGCTATGATGCATAAACTTGTCAAAAATGTACCCAAAACACACCAATACTTGGATTTGCTTGATTTATGGTTATTTGAAGGCTGGGAAAGATTTGATCTGTTGTTGTTTGAGGCTAACAAATACCAGAACTGCCCAAAATATCCCAAATCAACTAATTAGGTTGTTAGGAGGCTCAACATATGCCCAAGTCATCAAGGAATGTGCCCATAAATCATTTTGATTCATGTATGAGGATTAAACAGGACAACATGCCCGATTTTGCTTTCAATCATCCATAGAACTACTGAGGGCTCAGAGAGCTCCATCCATATCAAATGAGATCACAAATTATCCATGTCACCGTCACATGAACCAAAGATCTACCAATATGGACTCCAAGGCATCATACTAAGCCATCCATCCATGATAAAACAAATGTAATCAATAAAGGAGGTTCGTGACCTAAGCATATATTAATGATCATGAACCAGTTGAGATTAAGAAGACAGGTCTTGGAGCACCTAGGCTCTATGCAGAGCAACAAAAACAATTATTTAAGGATGCTATTGAAATTTGTAGGAGCATGGTTGCTAAAGATATCTCGAGTTGCGCAGAGGCATACAATTCAGTTCCAAAAGTTATTAACTAGACATATAATTGCAAAAGAATCTTGACAATGAGGGAACAAAGAAGATCAATCAATCAATTGGTGGATTGGTTCCACTTATTTCAAAGTATTTTGGGAATTAGTACCTAACATATGAAAATTATGCCAATTATATTAGAGGAATGTTGGTCTCATGCCAATAGGTCTCCTACGATGAATGGAGAAAACCTAGCAACCATTTGTCTAGGTGGATTCAGAACAAAAGGAGGAGCTTGAAAGTCTAGAGGGGTTTGAACAGTTGGTGTGATAAAAGGCTGAAAGCTTTGAACAACAGGGTTTCTTCCTTAGGTTTTCATAGAGTTTTGAAGATTGTGCAGAAGATATATAAGTAGATCTTTGAAAAGGAAGAAGTGTGTCTATGTTCGATAAAATATGCAGATCTAAAATCAACCTCCCTGAGAACAATAGATGAGAGACAAATTCAGCCTTTCCATCCAGCAAATGGTCAAGGAGTCTCGATCCCATCAAAAATCAACCCCCCTACCACCACTTGAACACACATCAATTTGGGACTGCTTCAAATCTGATCTATCAGTATTATGAAGCTAATAATTCATTATTACAGACCTATATCAACATGTCAAAACAACCAGCAGTCATAGCCTCATCTTTGAAGGCTTTAATGTTATTACAAACATATTTTGATGATACTTTCTGAACCTGGATAGAGCCTGATATCTCCATTATGAATCTTCCGGCATGAGACAAATTTTGGGGTTGAGAACCATTGAGTCATTTATAGATCTAACCACATCTTTAACTTATATCACTTAAAGAAGAGAAGCACCTTTAATTGAAGAACCTAGATTAATACAGTTTAAATATGGAACATTGGATGGAGACTTTGCAGCTGACTCCCCTCTGGAAAAGGAGGGAATCTAACAGCCAGAATTTTCCTTCAAAGTAGCTTATCCTTAGTGAAAGAAGGAAGGACCCGAGGCCAAGGAGGGAACCTTTATCACCATAGACACTAATCTCTTGTGGGTCATGCACAACTTGCTCATCGGCATTCAGAAGATAGTGACTAAGATCTGTTGAGAAGAATGTAAGAATATTTATTGTTCCAAGTGATGAGTAAATTGATATCCAAGGGATTGATCTTTTTTTACAGTAATGAAATATATTCTCAATATTGAATTGCAACTGTTATCTATGTGATGTTGCAAACTATCTCACTTTAGTGGCATATCCATCTGTTGGGATTCCGTTCAACATTAATACCCCTCCTCTTCAATCAGTAAAAATAATAAATTCATCAATAAATTTCCCAACACAATGGTAGAGACACAATGTAGGTACAATTAAAAAAGTCCCAACTCAAACATTAATACCCCTCCTCTTCAATCATTAAAAATAATGAATTTGTTAATAAGTTTCCCAATGCAATGGTAGAGCCACAATGTAGATATAATTATAAAATTCCCAACACAACATCACAAGTAGGTTATCTCTTGTTTCTATCTAGATCCATCATAATATATGAATACCTTATAAATTGAAGCAGGTATGACCTTGACAGTCATTGAAATACACAGTCTAAGAAAAAGCACAAGATACTAGACTACCGATGAATTGGGGTTCGGATTATGTTTGGCATTCTTTAGGACTCCATAATAATTGAACTGATAGACCAAAAATGAGGAACAGAGAGGATAGGGACTCTGAGAACAACAAATGAGAGACAAATTCATCCTATCCATCCAGCAAATGGTCAGGGAGTCTCAATCCCATCAAAAATCAATCCCCCTACCACCACTTGAACACACATCAATTTGGGACTGCTTCAGATCTGATCTATCACTATTATGAAGCTACTAATTCATTATTACAGACCTATATCAACATGTCAAAACAACCAGCAGTCATAGCCTACTCCAAACAGGCCTAAAAAAATTGCATCCCTTTCTAATAAGATGAACAGACCTTAGGAAATTTACGGTTCAAACTTAGAGGTCTCACAATGATCACAACTTAATCCAAAAATCCTTTAAATAGTCATGGATGAGTTTAAAAATTTAACAAGTGTTCATGGTTCAGATCTAGAAGCCCGCAAGGTTCACAAGACATAAATAGAAGCCCAAAAAGTCATGGCCCTATATATAATAGCCCACAAGGTCAAGCAAGGTCACAAATGTGGTGACCCAACATAGAATCGTCAATACAGTCACATATCAGCCTAGGAAGGTTTAGTATGGTTTAGTAAGGTTTAGTAGCCTGATCAAGACTACGACCTAGCTCAAAAGAAAGCAAAGCAATAGACTCAACAATATACAGGAATTAAACAATAGAGAATCAGTACCATCAATGAAGTACAAACAACCTCACAAGATCTTTGGTTGATAATGACAGTCTTCTGGAAGAATAGTTGTCACTGGAGGCTAATACAATTATGCATTGTAATTATGCCAATTGATTATTGCATTAGATGAATGTTGGTCTCGTGCCAATAGGTATCCTACTATCAATTCATAGGAACCTAGTGCATAGACCATTTTTCTCTTCACTTAGCTATGTAGAGCTCATTTATTTTTTGAATAATGATAAGTATTTACAAAGAAAATATGCAATCAACATAAAAGAATCGAGATTCAAAAAAGTGAAGACAATTAATGCATGCAACTAAAATGTAATAAAAATATCTTTTCTCAAACCTTGAATCAATGGAAACCGATTAAAACCAATATTGATTCAAGCTACAACAAATGGATAAATCAAGCATCAAATGAGAACTATAAGCATTCAAGGGACTAACACAATATTTAACCAAAATACACACAAACTTCAAAAAGCAACAAAATGCTTCTAACAAAAGCAATAAACAAACCATAAAAATTTGTCAAGATATTCATGTTAAACACCAACATGGTTTCATGTACTTGAATGAGCTCATTCTTTCTTAGCAAAAGTGTTGTCAAATTAGTTATTTATCCTTTAATGTTAGGACACTATCTATGTGAAGAGATAGCTCCTAGGCCTAGCTTTCTCAAATTCCACCGTCACTTCCTGTCACATACAAGAAAGAGACAATGTAAGAGGTTAATATCAAAACATCAATATTAAAATAAGCTGCATGAAGGTCACGACCTCAAATTCACATATAATGATCACCAGCAAGGGTACATGGAACATCTAGAAAAAAATAAGACTCAAGAGTCCTTAATGTTTTTTAGATCATATACAATCTTAGGTGAAATTCAATTTCCAAGTCACATTTTGGCCCTGGTCCTCATTTTCGACATTTTCGACATTCTGGCTCTGATCCTCATTTTCCACATCATGTTCATTAGAGATATTTGTTATATTGTTTTCTCCCCTTCTTTCATGATCTGGTCGCCAAAGAGATAATGCTCTTTCATATGGAAAATTGTCAACCTCATACTTTGTTACATATAATCTTAAGCATGTATCCAGATTTTTATCAAGCTTGTTCCTCAACTTTGACTTCAAGAATGTTAGTGCACTAAACATTCTCTCATCCTCCACTGATCCCAAAATCATGGTTTGACATAAATCTACTAATTTGAAATATTCTGACATTCTTTCCTGTAGCACTTCACTACCACTGAGCTTAGTCCATAATCTTGTAATTGCACCATATTCTTTACTATCCGATGGAGAAAATTGGTCCCACATTGTTTTACCAAAGCATTGAGATTGATCTGCCATTTTTTCTTTATCTAAAATACCTTGAATATGTTTTCCTTGTATCTCGGCCTCTCAACAAAAATGGCTCTGCAAAATCTTGATTTTCTTTATAAAGTCAGCTTCTAAAAAAATTTCATTTTGACTATGGTCCCAATATTGAGGGTATACGATAGACATGGCCTCCAACAATTCATCTTGAGGAAACCGTTCTCTTATCTCTGATGATAGTGATTTTGCAATTTCTTTCAAGTTGTCTCTCACTGAAATTACAACATCGTGAAATCATTCTCTTGAGACGGAGCACTATTTGGCGGATATTCCTATCTTTTCGTTATAATAAAAGGGAAACATATGCCCACGAACTTCCATACATAGCATCCCTTTTTCATCGAACTTCAAAAAAAATCATCATTTTCTATATTGATAATCTTCCTCCAATTTGTAAATGCTAAATCTGTAAAAGAATCTTCCATAATATACAAATTATCCAATGCATGACATGTTAATTTTCTTGCTCTTTTGTATTCAGCAATATACATCGTGCGACTCTGAGACATCTTCATGAGGTTATTCATTTCATGAAGCATAGGAAGAATTCTAGCCAATGTTAATAATGTCTCTATATCAGTTAGTAGAAATACAAGAGTTTGAGATTTTTCTACACTTTAGCGATGTTCATACATCACCCTTACCAAGGATGCATATTCACTGAATAGTCTTTCAACTGGTCCCTTCAATGATATCCATCTTGTATCAACATCTTTTAATAGTTTTTTTTTTTTTTCCGTTTGTAACACCATCAGAAAAAAAAAATTAAACTCTAAAAATCGTTTGGGACTCCGACAAAAGTATGCATGAACCTCACATACAAGATATTCTACCTTTGAAACCAATGAAAAGTTGCTCACTATTTTAAATGCAAGATTCATCCTGTGAGCCATACAATGAATACTGAGAATATACGGTGAAGCCGAGAGTTGCATTCTAGCACAAAGGCCATTCCTTTGTCCTTGCATTACTAATGCTCCATCTGCTCCAACACATACTAACTTTTTTGCAATCATGGAATGATCCATACCACCAATTTCCTTCAAACTATCAATAACAAGTTCATAAATATTTTCTGCTATAGAACTTTTGGTCATTTTATGAATTCCAAGTAGATAGGAATGCCTGATATGGTCATTGACCATATAAATGCTCATGCAAATCCATGAAGGATTATCAATAGCCGTAACTTCATCCAAAGACAGTGACAAAAATGTAGCATTTGCAATCTTCTCTTTCATATCTTCCTGTTGTGCTCTTACCCAACAGCCTCAAAAAATTTCATCAAGCAAAATAAAAAATTTTGAGGTTAAACATTTGAATTTCTCATTTCAAGTTACAAAATCAGGAGCTACTGAAACGGTGAAATTTCATTATATTATAACCTTGGGGACTATTGTTATTTGGCAAAATTACTATATTAAAACCATTATTTTGAATGGATTTGTGTCTCAAATTAGGGGATAAGTGCTTTTTGGTTTATATGCCTTTCACCATAACCCGACCTTGACCTTATTTGAACATTCATCATTTGGTATGTTTTATTTGTGTTTTAATTGCAAATTTAACAAGGTTATGGAACATGGAAGGCTAACTATTTTGGGCTTGGGTGCCTTATCAAATTCATGCAAATCTTTATCCCTAAGGTTTATCCTCCAATCTTCGAACTATGCTCAATCCAACCACAAGCATTTAATCTCGACCTTCGTAATATTCTCCGTACGTGGCTTATATTTCTGCATTTAATGATTGGGGTTGATATAATGGGTTATGTGATATGTGTTTTCATGTAGCATACTCACCATTTTCGAATGTTGGAATTATTACATAGCAAGGTCTGTGGTTTAACGCCCAAGGTTCTTTCCTTATGGTCAATTCAATTCACATCGCCCTACCCAAATCTGATCCGCCTGATTGAGGGCTCTTATGTCATCATTCAACACGTACAAAAATCTTTTAATGACATTCAATTTCAGTACGAGTGTAGCATCGTGTCTTCCTGCTTATTGAACACCTGTACTTTATTCGATTCGTGGTTGTATTTCAATCAAGCCGACTAAAGCATCGCTAGGCGAGGTTGTTCTGGAGTCTTCACCATCTTTTGCCATTATTCGATCACCTCTCTGTATAATCATTCCTGTTCGCTCATGTCGATTTTACAGGGTTTATGTTTGAGTTTATCCATGTCTCATTTCCTTTATGAAGAAGTCAGATTTCGTTGTCCATGGTTTTTGCTTGGCTTGTGTCCCGAATGGTCTCTCTCTGGCGCTCTAGGTTATTGCAGTCCGTTGTATCTCCTCCTTGCACAACTATGTACATTCACACTCGTATCATGGCCCTAGTTTTTAGGGTTGAACCTGATAATACGAAGCTTCTAGATGAGGATCCGGAACTCCTAGCCAAAGTAGAGGCAATCGGGTGGCTTCCCTTTTTCCGCAAATTCGTAGACTCGAATCCTAAAATTACTAGGTTGTTTTCCCTCTCACTGGTTAATGGAAGAGCCAAGGTGGTCGACCTTCAGTTCATAGTGGATGAGCGCACAGTCACCTTGGCCACGGACCTACCTTTAGCAGGTGAACGCTGGTTTAAGTCTAGACAGATGAAATCCACCGAATGGAGGCAAATGCTAAAAAACCCTTGCCAGGAAGTTTCTTTCAGGGCTGGTGTTTCACGTAAGTATTTTAAAAGGGAATGGAGACCTGTGTTGGAGGTCATTCATAGATACGTTACTTGCGAGGGTCATCTTTCTTCTGTGTATGTTTATCACCTTAGGCTAATGACTATATTTCTTGGTCAGCCTATCAATTTACCTTATTACTTAGTCCAAAGTATGACTAAAATGTCTGCGGCCATCAAGAAAGGGCCTAAAAATATTGGTCAAAGTATTTTACACTATGGTCTCGTTAGAATTCTAGTAGAAATGGAGCTGTCCAAATGGAGTCAGACCTGGGACCATTTTCTTGAGCAAAATGGTTTCATGGCATTTTGCCACTGCCAATTTGACTACGCAAAGGAGTGTTCTCGGCATCAGCAGCCTTGTGAAACCCCAAATCCACTTGCACATAACCCTCTACCAAACCCTAATGCTCATGTAAACCCTAACGTCCAGAGGAATTGCGCTCCTACTCCTATGCAAGGTCCCGGCTCTCCCGTGCATCCTAAACGAAAGAGGGAGTCCGTAAAACCTTCCCTGGTAACCCCGAACCATGATGATGAACCCTGCGGACAGATGAGTAAGACACCAAGTGTTAGGGTTACGGGCAGAGTAACTAGGAGTATGGTGGATATAGCTAATATAGTTAAGCCCTCTGTGAAGGATAGTAAAGACATTGAAATGATTGTATTGGATGATGAGGAGCATGGACCCATCTCTCATGATTGCCCTGACGTGGATCCCGAGCCTGTAGCTCACCCGGAAGAACATGACCCTCATATTCTTGATATGGGTCCCGAAATGGATTCTGTGTCGGATCGTCAAATCAAGGGTAAATCTGCTGAAGGGGATCCAGCTGGTTCATACCGATTTAGTGAAGCAGTCCACCCGCTATTCGTCAATCGCTTGCTTGATAAGATACATTGCATGGAAATAGAAATAAAGGAGGTAGTGGCACTTAATGATTCTGTGAAGGCCGAGAATATGAGATTGCAGGAGAACTCTGATTCAGGCGACAAATGCATCCTACGTTTGAAACGACACAAGAACCTATTAATCCAGAAAATTCAGAAATTCCACCGTAAGAATCATAAAAATAAAGAAAGAATTCACGAGCGAAACGCTCAGGTTGACTTAATGCAACTAAAAGGTTCCTCACAAACTCCATTTTCTCAAATACCGGCCACTAGTGTGAACATACAGGTTTACAATACCCCTATTAGACCATAGCATTTTGGGATACTCACGTTTTGTACAGATGTCTAGCAAATAATTTCAGGTTTTGAAGTATGTAAATAGAAGCAGCAAATGATATTAGGTTATTTTTATTTTCCAGGTATTGTTTTGAGTTAATTAGTTAGTTATGTAATTCAGGTTAATTACCCTCACAGTTTGTGTTAATCCTTACTATTTTGGTATTGCAAATGATTTGGTCAGTTTTCCATATGCACCTCCTTTGGATTTTGATGATCACATGTTTCCAGGATTATCTCCGAAGAATTGTGAAGGAATCAGTTGAAGCCGGTTTCAATTGTGGATATATCGTCTTCCAGGTGTCACCAATCTACTAGTTTCTTCATCATTTTTGGTTTAGCACTATAGTCCGAATCTTTTCGATTTCAGGATATCGTAATGTGTAAAGAAAATGACAATTTCATTTGTCATTTTTCTTTTTTTAGCTGAAGTTGGTTAAGATTGCAATAGTGTAGATCCTTTTTTTTCTGGTAAATTATAAATATCTCTATACAAGATCTAATGTATTTAAAGGAGGTACGGTTCACGGTATAAGGGGGTGGATGGTTGGTGAAAGGAGGAGGCAGGATCACGTCACTTTGACATTTCTCTGCAACTAAGACAATTTCTTGTTTGTAGTTACAGCATCCTTTGACTGAAGATATTATAAGTATATTTGCAGTATTTTCATTATGGAGGTGTACTTGTAGTATCGTATGATCCTGCTATTTTCTTTTCACAGTTTTCTATGTTTTGTCACTTTTCTTTGGAGAAATGTGCAAATGTATTACGTTGAATTGTCGATCTATTCTGGGTTAACTTGTAGATTCATGTCATGTATTAAATTTTGATGTTATCGTTCAAATATATATGATATACTATTTCTGTGTATTGTCTTTTTCTTTCTCAGAATTTCTTCTGAAGATTTTGAGATTGTCTACACAGCATCGTTAATTACAAGTAAATTCCGGGATTAATGTTGTTATGCTCCTGATCAGGATAGGGTATATAGGATATGTGTGTGTTAGTTTTTCATTTAACTCATAGAAACTATATTGAATCCGATCTTCATATTTGCACTCTGTCAAATTATCATTCAATCTTATTATGGATGTATATGTGTCTATATTGTAACTTATATGATTGGTTTTAGTTTGTTAACATTTTCTTTATCATTTATACCTGTAGACATATGTTGATCAGTTTAACTAGATGAATTTTTAGTTATCAGTTGTGTATCATATGAACTAACTTAGTAATTAATCAGTTTTAACAGTTTCCTTTGTATATTCATAAGTGTAGTATATATTCAGCTAACAAACATTTACTTTATTTATTTCCTTTGAGTCTGCTTCTGTAATTGGGAGTGATTTAAGAGAAGGCAATGGGGCCTTAATCCCGTCAGAGACAAATATCTAATGACTAGGAGAAGCCTTTGAAAGCTCCTAGATCGGGTTGCCTCTTAGTTGACTATTGTGCTGACACGGCCTGTCAACACGTCCTTTTCTACTTGAGCTAGATATTTTCCCCATTCCCAACCACTCGATAAAGACCAATGAGAAGATGGAAAATTTGGCACTTGAATAAAAGATAGATATTTCGTCTTTTTGGATAATCTGTCATAGGATGACCATTGGATAGGAGGTGAAATAGAGTGCTTAATTGTATTGTCTTTGATAAGAAATGTGTTTCCATCATCTTTCCAAATTGAGATTTGATGGTTCCTCCACTTTCGTCGAGTTTTTTCTTATTTAGTAAGAATTCATTATATTCCACTTCAAATTGGAGATGTCGACATTCACTAACAGATTTCCATCTAGCAGTACATTTATTCTCATCATTTGCAGTTTTCTTATCATACACCTTCCCAACATGCTTCTCAATTGTGTCTAACTTCATCTTCAATTCCACTACCTTGCCAAGTTTCCAACTACATGAAATGCATTTAACTTCTTGTGAGGTCTCATTCTCATTCGCTAGAGGTATTGGTTCAATACATGGGTATCTTGAGACCCAATCAGCTTTGAATTTTCTCCCTGCATCCTGTTGTCCCTTTGTTCATTTTCATGAATGCACTGTGTCACCTTGCAATGAAAAATCTTCAACATTTGAACTACCAATTTCAGATGGAAATGCATTTGTCTCACTTTGATCATTAGAGGAATGTATTCTACCATCCATTGTCTAAGTTGCAGATGCATTCTCAAAAGTGTTGACATCTCTCTCACCGATACCTTTCTCAAGAGAGCTTGAAGCATGAATAGGATGTGGATTATTGGACTGAGACTTTTGAAAATATGATATTACATCCTTTTGTTTTGATGTTTTATTTTTCTTTCCACAATCCATGTTTGACATCTTACTTAATATTCCAAAATTGAAATTCTGAATCGATATAGAAACCAGAAGTGAAGCCTGCATGAGAAATATGATATAAAATTGATACAATGGCACATTATCAATTTATATTGACCCGACTTACAATGAGTGTTTACATTGACTCTTTCAATGACTTTTAATTGACTCTTTCCCCGAAGGACGTATAACACTAATACAACTAGAAGGTGTCAATGAAACACAACTGCACTGACTAGATTTAGAGAAAGTGGGGACTCCACTTGTTATCGCATCCCTTAATGGTCCAGCGGACATGTGGGGACCTAAATCTTGACAAACCGATAAACTAATAGAATCACAGATTATGCTCCACATTATTCTTTTGGCAAACAATCCACAAAATTCAAACAAGCATGACATACATCATGCTGTAAAATCCTAACATTCATGACATACACATATGTAGACTTTTTTCTATGTAACATAAAGGATCATTTCCTTATATGATGACAAACATCTCCAATGGTGTGTACTAAATAGGTATATAATGCCCCATTTTTAACACAATTTCTATAATTTCTTATTCACCAACTTGAAATAACAAGCATTTACATCACATCAACGAAGAAATGAATAATATATCAATGATTTCTAAGCCCAAGTTGTACAACTTGCAAATGATCCTTTGTATATTTAGCCAAAATGCCTAGATTTTGAAAGATCCACTAAATGAATCTATGTATTTAGCATAACCTATCCTTTTGAAAAGGAAACTGAGATGCTCTATCTTCATCAAAACACATTAGATAGAACACTTATCCTTCATATTTTATTTGTTATACAAAGCTAACAATGTATAGAAATTAGAGTAACAATGTCGAGCATAATATCAATCACTACACGTAACATAGATTCTATGCGTATAATCCCTTCAGCATCTACGCACACAATTCTCATGTTTATAGATTCCCATTGATTATCTGGATTTCGATTGCTAAACTCAAATTCAATTCCATGTAAGATAAAGATTTACACATATGACTTACTCTTCCATCAGATTAAAACAAGCTAATAGATTCTATTTTCACTGTTATTCAACTCAAAGAATTTATATAGAAAATCACTCTGTTTCTTATTTAATTTTCTGATCCTGTCATACAATGTAGAAATCGAGCCTGTCATATTTACTTTAAGACCTGGGTATGAATAACAACAACAAGCAATCTTAAATCCCTAATTCTAGGCACTTTCTAGGCATGAAAACATTGAAAAGAGACTTGTAGCAATTTTGGGAATCATTCATGAGGTAAACACTCTTCGTCTTGGGTTCTGAGTTTAATTCGACCATCAAAAATGCCCTAGTACTCAAATCTGGGCAGTTTTGAGCACAAATAGTGGCCAAAAGTCATATTGCAGCCACTAAAAAGCAATGACCAGAAGGCTGTAGCAAATTCTAGGTTGAGATTGAAAGTAGAAGTACCATCAAAATCTTGAAGTTTAATAGGCATGTGGTGCCTGCCATTTCCATTGCTTAAAATGGCTTCCAGCTATCATTCTCAAAGAGACAATGTAAGAGATGTTGGCCCATTTTTTACACAACCATGTGCTGGTCGTTATAAATTCTATAACCATTATTATGATGGAAAGACATGTATGTCTCATATGAATATCATTGTTAAGAAGAACTACCACTTAAAATATAAATTTGGAGCATAAACATGTATTCAAGCATTAAAAAACTTGCACGAATTGAAATTGTGATAGCATCTTTAGATTCTCATTTGGAGTATTGTTTCATGATAGTGTTTTACACATGGAGTATTTAAACACCCAACTTCCTTAGAATAGATTACATAATAAGACCAAAGAGTTCATACTCAAAACCCACAAACTATTATTTCCAAGCCCTAGTCCTAAATTCCTAATTACCACTTTGAGCCAATCTAGTATTATTATATGTAGATGGCTACACTTAACACCACCATGTCTCTTAAAGTTCATAGTTGTATGTCATATTGTTAGGAAATGCTACAACAGTCAACCAGTCTCAGAGAATGAATCATGATCACATGGCAGTTGCAGCTACTTGTGCTATCCCATTAGGTTTCCACTATAAACTCTCTCGGGCTTCAAGGGCTTTTAATAAATCTAATGTTTTCTTAATGTTTTCTTAATATTTTCTAAGTAGCCATGGATTTAGTGTTCTAAATTGATATAATGAAATTACCAATTAGTGTTTCAAGTGTTTCAACTCATAATTTCTCAGGAATAAGTTCCAGGAGCATCAGCTTGAAAAGAATCCATCTCTGGGTTGAATAGATTTGTCCTCCAAAAGTCACGAGTTTCAAATTGGAAGCTATCTTTATCACTATGATTTTGGTCTATAATCCTGACCCATGCAGAAATTAAACAATTATAGAAATCACAACTTTTTTAATCTTATGTGAAGTAGGAGTTGACACTAACTTTTAAGAATCCATAAATTAGCAATATTGATTATGCTTGTAATTTTCATATTGAATTTATCATTCTAGCTTGTTTATTGACTTTGTACAACACAGAAACTAGGAATTTTTGCTAATAACATAATACAATTGTGTTTCTGCTTTTTTGTTCAGGAATTACATTTTCTAGCATCAAAAAAGGGGGTCGTGCTCGTCTTGCATGGAGCTTCAGGATTGCCTGGAGAGCTTGTAAAGGTAAACCTGTTTAGATTTTACTTGACACTAATAAAAGTATAACTGTGACCAACACTTGAACGGAGAGTTAGAAGAGAGATTGAACTGAGAGTTATAATTATGAAATCATCCATTAGCATTTGCTTCGATCTTTCCCACTGTTCACTATGAATTTTGAAAGTATTTAGAAATGGTGCCTTTTCAGAATCTAAGAAGGAAATTATTTTAGGAGCCATACATCCTCAAATGATGATGATGTTCACATGTCTAGACTCCAAAATGAACACCAAAGTGACAAAGCTTCTTGATATTTGTTTACAGGCCTGCATAGACTTTGGAGTAATGAAGTTCAATGTCAACACAGAATTTCCAAGTGTTTACATGAATGCTCTCCAGACACCCAAGAAGGACTTGATAGATGTGATGTCCTTTGCAAGGGAATCCATGCAAGCTGTTGTTGCAGAGAAGATGCACATTTTTGGCTCAGCAGGCAAGGCATATTAAGTTAATTGTTGGATTGTTGTTCTTATTATCTAACAATCTAATATCAAGGGTTATGGTTATTTTTTGGCTAACCCTGATAGCTTGTATTAGCTGTGTGACCATCCACGTGAAACAATATTACAGTGACAGTCTTAAATAATGGATTCTCAACAATCCAAGCCTGTGGTTTTGGTTTATTGATTTCATTTTTTTATTGCTTCTTTTGCAGTGGTTTTTGTGCTCCTACTGACGTTCAAGCATTCAACTCTGAGTTGAAAAATAAGTTTTCAGCCAAATGTTAAGGAAAGGTTTAAACTGAATTTACTCAGGCAATCAAAGAGATATGTGAGGATTATGATGATAAAGGTACAGAGGAGAGGAATTTATGCCAGATATTGATGATGGGAAATCTAGATCATGTATTGATGAAAGCTTAAAGGATTCTACAGAGAAAGTACAGTTTACAAAAAATGATAAAATC
The DNA here is from genome assembly GCA_001517045.1 of Pseudotsuga menziesii. Lineage (NCBI taxonomy): Eukaryota > Viridiplantae > Streptophyta > Pinopsida > Pinales > Pinaceae > Pseudotsuga > Pseudotsuga menziesii. The sequence goes on from LPNX010186759.1 coordinate 271,711, forward strand.
CAAGAAGCAAGGAAATGTTGAAAATGAAAAAAGATTGACAGTTTTAATCACTCAATTCCAAATGTTGTGATACTATTGAGCATTTTCATTAGACTAGAGTGAATCTCCATTCATTAAAGTAGAACATTCTGTAAGATTCCATGCATTTGAATGGGTACATATGATCATTTGATATGTCCAAGCCCCAAGGGTTAGCTCAATTGGTTTAACCATTTACCCAAGGCATGTTGCCAATGGGGATACCATAGTTCATATGTTCAAATACAATCTAGTTCCACAAAACATGTTACACATAAAGAATGACATCTTTCCCAACTAGACTTTCACCATGTCCTTTACAGGAATATGATTCTGTAAACAAAGTTAAAACAGGCCATAGACATGAAGAAAGATTATAGTTTATAGTGAAAGACCAATCCTAGTGACCTATGGTGTCTAAAGACACTTCTTTTAAGTCAAATTCAAGACCACCAACTCAAAACAGAAACAACTCGTGGAAGCAAATAATCTTGATAATTGAAAATTGGAAACTCAAAGCAAAAGTTAATTCAAGACCTAGACTGTATTCTAGAACACAAAACATCATCTAACCAAATGGGATTGGATCTATCAACCTAGCCTAATCCTAAATGGTATAAAGTATGTCCCTATATGGCCTTTCTTTTCTTTATTTTTCTTTTCTTTTATTGTGATCTTAATGCTACTCATCATTGATCAACATAGTTTGATAGCCTATGAATCTAGTCAGTTGACTCTGCAAAACTATTCAATATAGTCAAATCTCTAGTGAATCCAACCATGGAATTGGCTAATGCAAACTCATTATTCCACGAATAGAAGGAAGAAAACCTAATTTTTTTTGGCAACCTCCGAAATAATTCTTCCATTTACTGCTTAGTTGGGTCAACATATGGACTCCATAGAATGATTTAACTCAAAAATAGATACTGAATTAAAATCACAGTGAGAAGTCATTAGCAAATTAGCATGTTCTTGTTGTCCAAAAAAATCAGCAACGCTAATCAAGGGTTGTTGTTGTTTGGAAAAATAAGCAAGCAAAAACATGTTCCTCATGCTGTTTGGAAAAACCAACAATATTTAAAGTATGTTCTTCATGCTGCTTGGAGAACCCAATGGCAGTAATCAATAAATCAGCACATGCATCCCACAGTCCGAAAAAATTAACGATTATGATCAAGGGTTGTTTGGAAAAGACAACAACAATAATTGAAAAACCAACAGTAACAATCAAGTCTCCATGAACTCCATCCTTTGCACCAACTCTTCAAATCTATAATCACTGGCGGAAAAATCAAGTTGCATTTTAATCTCATCGTCAATAGGGTCTGCATGGTTCCTACATCAATAACGTGAGGTGCATAAGCCCTCTCATAATCATCGTCTTCCTCATTATGACTATCACAATCAAGGGAATTGACATCATCATTGATCTATGGAGCTCAAGAAGTTCTTTGTGTGGCTCTGTTTGAATTGAGAACATCATAGACAAGGACAATAAATTTCTTGTTGATTCAAGTCCTCATAGTGGATTTATTGATCTTCATCTTCCAATCTGAAATCCATATTACTAAGGGTCAACAATTCGTGCTCTAAATTCAATGCTTCTACATCCTTTCAAAAGTTCTCATATTGTGCTTGATCTTCTTCATAGTTTTCAAATGACTGAGCAACCCTTAGAAATGTGCTACATGAATCCTCTCTACGTGGGGCTTCACAAGCCAAACACCAGTACATTGCAAAAAAGGCACATGATAACTTTGTGTGTGGGAATTGAAAAACTTGACACCAATACACAATATCTGGAGGAGAATATAAAAATGTCTTTGGGATCATGAATGTTTATCAAGTCCCTCTGCAGCTTTGCTAACATCTTTGAAAAATCCTCCATGTGAACAACATCAATGCATAACAAAGGCATAATACCGTGCAAATTGGAAATTCCTTATACATGCAAACTGTGTAGACCACTCAATAAGGGAGTGGCTAGGGGAATATAAATAATCCACAGTAGAAGTAATACTCACCAATGGAGTGGCCTCATGCTACAAATATTAACACTTGCTCCCCGGCAATGAAGAAATTTGAAAACCCAACTTGATTTCAAGTCTCAATGAGAATTTTGTTTGATGCCCAACCCACATGTGCATAAGAATAAAAAATTGCTTTTTCTCATAAACAGGAACAATCTGAATCTAGCTTCAAGTATTGAAATGAAATCAATGAAAGCAAACCACAAATTTGACACAAGTATTTTTTGGTCAAAAGACCCTAGGAAAACCCTTGCAGGAAAACGAGATAGAGAGAGAATTACCCTTGCAAGAAAACAAGATAGGGAGAGAATTACCCTTGCGGGAAAACGAGATAAAGAGAGAATTTTTATTGTTCAGGAAATTTTACAGCAAAGTCTTTTCAGCAAATAAATGACCAACTTATCTTGAAATATGTGCACAACAACTTCTTAAAACAGTGCCAAAATCTGCCTTGAAATTCATGTCGGAACTTCTGTGCATAATTGTACGGAATAGCAAGGATTCATGACACTATATATGGATATTACCCCTCTAGTTGTGTAGGAAATCTAGGGGTTAACATTGGTGACTCAAGGGAGTGACATCCCCTTGCAAGGTGTTGAGAACCATGAGGTCTCTGTAGTCTGAGTCTCTAAAAATTGATTCATCGAAATCTTCCTACATAAATGTTCTTGTCCACTTATAATGGATTCAAATGATGGTGCATGCACTAACCAATTGGAAATACAACCAAAGCATGCATGTCCATCCACAATTGCAAGTAGCAACCCACCTAATATGTACACCTCTCCCATTGGAAAATGCACTGAAGTTGACAATTAGGAGGAAGCCATCTTATTAGGCACTTCTGTTTCCAGTGTTACTCTTTTGATTGAGCTTGCATAACCATCTGATCATTGAGGTCCAATTCCTTTTTGTGAAGGGTGGGATCAAAGTGTTGCAAGATAAAAGTCAAATCAAGGTGGCTACACTACCTCTAAAGTGTTAAACTAAGATGTTTTCAGTGCTAATGCATTCTTCTATGTGAATAAGACTAAGTGCAATCCTTGGGTGACTTTGACAAAATTATTGATCAAAGTGTTTAAAGATGAGAGTCAGGTCAAAGTGGCTACACTACTTCCAAAGTGTTAAACTAAGATGTTTTCAGTGCTAATGCAGTCTTCATTATGTGAATGAGACTAAGTGCAATTTTTGGGTGACTTTGACAAAATTATTAACCAAGAGGTCTAATTGTAACAGATCTCTCATAAAAGTCTCCTACCCACTCCAATCAGAAAGAGGGTTAAAAACTTCAATTAACTATACAAGTAAAAATGTTCAGAATTTGATGAGTGGTGATTTATGAAAACTCAAATCAAGCAATAAGAGAACCAACTGAATGAACCATATCTAATACCTTGTCCCCTATTCACCATAGAACACTGATAATGTTACAGGGAAATGATTTGACTACAGAGTACCAACCATGCGACCATTACTTACATCCCTCTACCATAACTACCCAACATAAATGGATAATCCTAGAATCTAATAAAATGGGTAATCAAAAATGTCATTGCTTTCAACCGATCTAAGTACACAAGTCATCACATAAATCAATTTGTCCAATATATCTATGTAAATAAACTCAAAATTTCACAACCCAGATAAGCTAAATACATTGCATCTCTTCCTATTCTTACAGAAGAAGCAGAGATCGAAAACATGTAGAGAAAGACAAATAATTGAAGGGGATTTGTGAGTAGTGACCGTCTCCATCCTTGTCAAACAAACTGAAAGCCTCCTTGAACTCAGAGATCTATTCTTCTATTAGCTTGTCCATCATTTTCACTTAATGTAAGCAGATAGAGCACCAGAGGAAACAAGACTGGATTGCCCTGAGTCAAAGACCGATCTTACTTTCTTCTACTTCTCCTTGTTCCTTCTCAAAACAGAACAAGGGACGACTTCGATCGATTTGTACCTTCGTTTATCTAAGTACGGGAGATGCAGTGTATGATATATATAGGTGGTGGGTGCAAAACCCCGAGGTGGAAAAAAATCGTATGGTTTTTCAGTTGTAATGGGAGGTGTCATTGGTCCTTTGAATAAATTGTGGGATTGAAAAGTGAATATTCTTGAAAAGAAAAAGAGATCTATGCTACACTTATAATCAGTACCATGTGCCCTGAAAAATAATTGTTAATGAGATCCATGGCGATTGAATACTATCCAATGAGGAAAATCTCATCAAGTTGTGGTCTAGCTTATAACAATGAAGCTTCCTTCTGCGGCTCCCCTGGCCTAAATGGATGGATGAAGGCAATTACCTTCACCGCATTAAAGAAGATATTTGGCTTAATCAAAATTCAAGTTATAGATAGACCCCGGTGGATTAGATTATGTAGGAATGCTTAGTTGGAGAACCTGCATTATTGAACTTATCGGGGGGATGGACGGTAGGGATTAACCTGGCTAGGGAGATGAGATGATGGGCCCCTGTTTGGGGTAAGAAATTCCCATCTACTCCTTGGTTTCCTAGGGTTTTCAATGCAAAATGAGCCAAAAAGGGCAATAATTTCTTAGTGTTGCATGTTTTGTGAGAGGAGACCTTTGTCAAACCATCTGCAAAATGTAAAAATAGCACCCATAGGACCTAAGAAGGATTGAATAGCTCTCACATTACAGTGTTGGGGCTCTAGAATCAACACCTGGTGGCTTAGTAGTTGATCTCTAGCATCAACTTGCCCAAACTATGATTAACCATATTCTCTAGGGAGCCAAAAAAACATAGATAATACGTGCTTTAAACCAATTTATAACACAAACAAGGTTGAGTGCTCACAGCAACTAACCTGTAAAAAGCCTGCAGATAGAAGAAGATTCAAGAAACTAACCTGTAAAAAGCTTGCAGATAGAAGAAACTTTGTGAAATTGCTTTCCACGAATCCACTCAGCCACTGTAAAGACCGATTTGCAATAGAAACCAAGCTTGATGTTGAGCCTGAGTCCTGACTCTTGCACCATTATATAGGTAAAAAAATTCCTCACTTGACTAAATCTATCCATTTTTTCCTCAAATATGGACCAAATCCAGTGAAAAAACTTCCCCAATTGATTAAATCTCCACATTTTACTCAAATAATTGTCCATAAATCCAAATCCACGACGAACTATGTCCAATTTACCCCAATTGAGATCGAAGTAAGACCAGTTTATTGAAATATTCATAAATCCCGACGAAATACCAAATTTTTAATCGTATTATCGATAAATTCTGGGCGAAATACCAATTTTTCAAGCTATTATCCATAAATCCGGCAACCCACCTTCATTTCTCATCCCAATAAAAAAAAATCGGGTGAATTTGGGCAAAAATATCCTACCAATCGGAAAAATTCGGGCGAATGTGGGAAAAAATCAATATTTTCGTGGGCTAATATCCATTTTCCATTTTTTCCCTAAATCGGGATGAATGTGATTTACCTTGGGGCAGCTATATAGAAAATAAACAATGGGCGAATTTATTAAATAAAATAATAACATTTTAATATAAAAAATTGCCCACTTTTTTTTGGGTAACCCTTAAAATTCGCCCTTAAAATCATCCTTGATCTTGTCCTCCTAATGTCACTAAGATTTCAAGCCAGTTCCTCAGCTGCATGAATGGTCCTTGATTCCCATTTTGGTCTTGTAGGGCTGTTAGGATCTGCAATTAAATCATCATTATCAAACATATCAGAATCAGCAAACTCATTAGTCTCTTGACTTACAATCAATGGTTGTGGCGATGAAGAGGACTCTCCAACTTCAACTGCTGTTAAAGGCTCTTCTTCAAACTGAACACTCCTTTCAATGAAATATTTGTTAGTGCTCAAGTTGATTAGCTTGTACCCTTTTGAATCTTCACAATACCCAACAAATAGGCAATCTTGGCTTTGGGGTTGCAAATCCTTCCTCTTTTCAGTTGGAATTCTAGCCCAAGCCTTTGAGCCAAAAATCCTGAAATGGGTCACATATAGCTTATGCCACTCCAAGCTTCAAAATGAGTAATACCATCAAGCTACTTATGTGGCACCCTATTCTAGATATAGGATGTGTAATTTATAGGCTCGACCCAAAACTTTGGTGGCAAATCTTTAGCCTCCATCATGCAATTTGCCATCTCAATGAGTGATTTGTTCTTTCTCTCAGTAACACCATTTTGTTGTGGTGTGTAAGGAATAGAATGTTGCATCTCGATACCTGAATCTTTACAATAATGGATGAAATTAGACTTGACATACTCTCCACCATTGTCAGATCTGAGGATCTTGAGTTTCCTCCCAGACTGGTTCTCAACCAAGGCTCTAAAGACTTTGAAGAGGTCAAAAACTTCAGACTTGTGCTTTAGGAAGTAAACCCAACAATACCTAGAAAAGACATCTATGAAGGTGAGTGCATATTTGGCTTGACTCATGGACATATGAGGGAATGGACCAGCAATGTCACTGTGGATTAACTCAAAAGGTGCAGAGGTTCTCTCATGACTAGCTCTCTCATATGTGTGCTCTTGGTGTTTTCCTAGGATACAACCTTGACAGACTCCCTTAGAAAACTTGATCTTTGGTAACCCTATGACCGTATCTTTGTCACTCAAATCAGAAATATACTTGTAGTTAAGATGGCCAAATATTTCATGCCAAAGTTTGCTTGCTTCAGTAGTATGAGTAAGAAGAGAAAAGGGGTTTGAGTAGGGTAGGAAATGGGAAAACTTGTATACCTTCAAAGTGTGATCAACAACACCTTTTGCTATGACTTTACCATTCAAAATATCAGTCATTTTAACTTCATTGGGGGAGAATATTACTTTCTTTGGAGCCCCAGTGTGATTCATATGATACACTGATAAGAGATTAGAGGCAAGACCTGGAACATACATCACATTATTGAAATTACCATGGTCAAGATCAATCCTACCCTTCCCCATACTGTCAATCAGAGAGTTATCTCCCAAATCTATTGGTGGACCTTTCGACATGTCAAGAGAGGAAAATATCTCCCTTGTCGAAACCATATGTGAGCTCCATAATCAATGATGAAGCTAGGTGAGCTTGAGGTGCCAGCAACCAAAGCATGTACCCTATCCTTGTCTTCTGAATTTGATCCTCCTTCCCTCTTCCTTGAGAAATCAAGAAGGGAGATGTTGTTTTTCTCAAGGAGTTGGGTCAACATGTCAATTTGCTTTTTCATACAAGAGCTCTCATGATGATAGCCCTTACTGCAGTATGCACACTTGCTCATTTCTCCTTTGTTCTTCTTCTTCTGGAAGTTCTTCTTGGAGCCTGAGGGATCCTCTTGAGACTTTGACTTGTCTCTCTTTTGCTCAAGTGGATTTTTATCCTTTTTCTTTCTTTTTGAATCCACCTTTGAATCTCATGCAACCAATGATTGGTCTTTGGAAGGTTTGATGGTGCCCATCATTACCAATTTATCTTACTCCTGGGTGAGGGATTCCATGAACTCGACAAGCTTAGGAATCTTCCAAGTTCGAGTTGTCAATTTGGTGGCATGGAAGGTCAAAACAAACATTGAATAGCCAGGACCAAGCTTAGAGAGAATGGTCAAGGCTATTTGCTCTTCCATCTTTTCAATCCCATATTGTTTTAGCTGCAAAACAAGGGCCTTAAACTTGGAAAAGTAGAGTTGCAATGATTTGAAGCTACCAATACTCAAGGAGAACAATTCATTCTTGATTTGATGTCCTCTCATCTCATTTGTCTTTCCAAAAATATCTTCAAGCTTATCCCAAACCTCATTAGGTGATGTCAATGAATCAATATGAAAGAGGAGGTCTTTTGAAATGCTTAGACACAAAAAACCATAGGCCTCATCCCTCATGTTGTGCCATTTAATTTTCTCTGCAACTGCATTGGGCTCTGCCTCAGTAGCCATGGTAACCCTGTAGAGACCTTTCTCTCTCAACAATATCTCCATCTCAGCTTTACATTCAAAGAAATTGAATGGAGTCAAGATGATCCTTTAAGATTGGTCCATATCTCAGCTCATGTGCCCTCCAGTCAACAGTATGCGCTCCCAGTCAGTGATGTCGAACCTGCAATAACAATTTGGAAGGAGAGAAATTGATCTAAAAAGGCTCTGATACCATGTGGAAATTGAACCCAAGTGATAGATCAATTACACTCACAAAATTACTAATCAAACATGCAAAATTCACACAAAAGGAGACTAAAATTGGAGCATAACTCAATCCTATGTTGACTAAGTGTACATCCTCCAACCATATGAAGTAATAGGCTTCTCAAATATATAATTACATCATATATTTGAAAGCACAAGGTTTCCATTCGAATTGGTCAAAAATTAATCTTATTCAAACTATTCAAATCCCCCATAGGTGCAAGAAAGACTTTCCAAATCTATGAAGATGCTCACGAATTGGCTAAATCAGATAGGCCAGCTAATAAGTGATGGAAAGAGATAATATCCATGCTTTTGTTTGGATAAAAAGAAGGAGGATGATGTGGAAAAAAAACAAGGCACTTACTCCTAGACTAGCTTTTCCTTTTTGCCTTAAAACTGCTGTAAATAAAAGCAAAATTGCACTTTTAGGAACCAAGAATAAAAACATATATGCTAAAAATGTTTCTAGTATGATTCCAAAGCGCTCCATGACCCAGTTTTAGCAAGTATTGAGGTCTAGGTGCATGTGGAATCCAACTAACATAGAGAGGAATCTAGGAATCTAGGAATAAGACAAAAATGATTAATTAAAGTCAAATATGGGTAACTATGGGTTGATTATTCTAACACATATAGACCTTGTCTCTTTAGATATGCAAACATCTTCAATTTCCATTTTGAATATCTTGTGAATGGAGTAAGAAGTGGAACTAATAATATCGAATCGATATGAAGTTGAACCTACAAAATATCACTGCAAAACCAAAAATAATTCACATTATGTTAGAATCAATCCTTCCCTCTCGACATGTACACTTCCTCAGGGTTTGTCACGTTTGCACTTCCACTCTAAATAAATTCATAGGAAGAAAGGCAATCTTTGCAGGACCTCTGTGGAAACCCAACTGCTTTTGGTGAACAATGGAGAGTAGACAGGCTTGAAGCTCGCCTAAGATGGCTCTAATACCATGTTAGAATTGTTGTGCCATTTAGATCATTAAGAAATGAGTCCAAATTATTGATCAGAGAATTACAGTATTATCTTCATTAAAGAATCTGGTGTTACAATGGTGTTACATAAGGAGGAATTTGAATCATTAGGGATGAATTCGAATCCACCAACTGACTCTAACCGTATATGGCTGCATGGCTAACTAAATATGTCTAAATCACCTTCGGAGTCCAAGTGGTTAACTCTCATTAGAGGAATTTTCAACTCAAAATGGGCCTCCTAAAAAAAATTAATAAAATAATAGTTAAAATAATAAAATAATATTTATTAATTTTGGAGGAAGAAAAGAAAAAACTACTTTTTTGTTTGTATTTTCGACATATCTCCCCATGTTTTTACTCAAATTTCGAGTGGGAGAGTTGGTTGGATGCGGAATTAAATTTCGCATCCAACGAGTACCCACTCGGCATACTTTTGACAGACCCTACTACCCCAAAAACAAGAAATACCTGAAAAAACGTGATGATGATGTCATCATCACATTTTTCCAGGTATTTCTTGTTTTTGGGGTAGCAGGGTCCATCAAAAGTATGCTGAGTGGGTACTCATTGGATGTGGAATTTAATTCTGCATCCAATGAGCTCTCTCGATCAAAATTTGAGTAAAAACACGGGGAGATATGTCGAAAATACAAACAAAAAAATAGTTTTTTTTTATGATTCCTATCCCCAAATTTATATTAAAAAGGTGTTAAAGACCTATACGGTATTTCAAATTTAAAGCAATTTCATTGGCTAACACATGATGACATGGAATTTTAGTTAAAGTTAAAAGGCCCATTTTGAGTTGAAATTTTTTCTAATGAAATGTCTAATTTAGTCAATCCATCAGTTATCAATCAATCAAACCAGTCTAATTGTAGTTGTAGGTGAGAACTAGTGCTTTCCCACATGCAGCCATGCAATACTATCGCTAACTGAACTGGAGGAAAACTAACTGAATGTAACTGAAGCATAACTAAGCTTAACTAGTTACCAACTGCCAACAACTAAAGGAGGTTGGTGATGGAACTCCCATTGGCTCCTAAATTGTAGGGATTGGCCTAGGAGGCACCTAAAGTGATGCATGCAAGTGTTATCAGTCTCGGTTAGCCTCTATCGGTGTTCCCCACACTCTAGTGACTGGTAGATGTGGCCCAATTAGGCCAAGTGGACCCAATGGTACTAGTGGACCCAATAATTAATAAAAGACTCCAAAGTTAGGCTAAAATAATCTAATTGACAGTTTGGTCAAGGGAGGATTATAAATATTAATAGTAGGATGTGTGAGAATGAGAGAGGCACCTCACCTATTTATATTCATTAGGTGAGTGCCTCAACTAAATAACTAGGTAGACCAGGTTCCCTAATTAGGGTCAACCTACCTTGGGAGACTCAAAATACATTTTAGATATTACTTTTGTGGGTACTATTGCGCCAACTTACAAGGGAGGGTTTAACTCATGACTTTCACATGACCAATTACATCAAGGACATCTCTGAATAGAGGAATAAAGTCTCCAAAGGAGAATATGATAAAAGTACAATGGAATATCTTCTGAAGTTACAATACTTTAACACTTAGAGAACATAATCCCTTTGTTGAGGTTATAGAATGATTTGCATCTCTTTCAATGTTAGGGGTTTAGGGGGTGGCCCAAAATTTCGATCCCTCAAAAATTTCTTTCTAAATAATAGATAAGATGTTTATTTTATCCAAGAAACTATGAATTTGGGAACAAAAGCTTGTGAGATTATTCTAATAATTTTAAAAGATTGGGAATGATGTGCTTTAAGTGCAGATGGGATTTCTGGTGGGTTGGTACCTACTTGGAACCCTTCTACCTATTGTTTTAAACCCTATAGGACTTGTGTTGGGATTCTTTTGGAAGGGAAATTTCTGTGGTTTGAGAAACATTTGTATTTATTAAATGTTTATGCTCCCTATAAGAAAATAAGACAGATCTTGGATAGTATAAATGTAAGTGGTTTGTTAAGTCTAGAGAACCCGGTTATAGCTGGGAATCTAAACCTGACTCTTCACTCTTTTGAAAACTGGGGAACTGTATATTCTTTTAATCCTTTGGATGAATTTTTCTTAGATCTATTTAAAAAGTATCTGCTAGTTGATATAGTTCCTCCCAAAATTACTCCTACTTGGAAAAGTAAGAAAGTGGATGTAGGACTGAGCAAGAGACTTGATCGTTTTCTTATGAAGGAATCTATAGTGGATTTTTGTACTAGATGTAAATCATGGGTTATTCATAACAACAATTCTGATCACTTCCCTATTTTTGTACAATTGATGTGGATCCCTTGGATACTATTATACCTTTCAAATTTGATCATTCTTGGGTTAAAAATGAATATTTCTGTCAGATGATTAGGGATTTTCGGTCAAATGCTTTCTTTCATGGGGATCTAAATGTTATGGAATGTTTAGTTTTTAAGCTGGATGCTCTTAAAAAGAAAGTTACTCTCTAGACCAAAAGGAGGTCTATAGAAGATAGATCCTATTTACAACAAATAGAATTTGATATTTTTAATCTCATTTTGTCAAATATGACAGGAGCTCCCTCTGCTGAAGACAAATAATTTCTTTTTGTTTTGACAAGTAAATAGGATGAGATTCTTAAGAAAAATGAGGAGAAACTGAGGCTCAAAAGCAGAGCTATTTGGATCGAGGCAGGTGACAAGAACACATTTTTTTTTCCATAATTATGCCCCTTAGAGTAGGAACTTAAATTCTATTTGGGAGATATGTGATGAATATGGTGTTAAGACCAGTGCTCGGGATAAGATTAAAGTTGTTGCAGAGTTATATTTTAAATCATTATTCAAATATTAGAGGAAAGCCCTTATTGGTAATCAGTTAAAAGTTCTCGAATTTTCCCCTCTTTCTATACTAGAGAAGAAGGTCTGGAGATTGGTAAGGAAATGTCTCTTGAGGAAATTCAGAAGGTTTTATCTAAGTTTGCCAAGGAAAAAAGTTTGGGCCCTAATGGATGGAAAATTGAGCTATTTTTTGCTTTTTTTATATTATGGGAGAATATATGTTGGATGTTGTTGAGTTTTCTAGGAATAAGTGTTTTATGTTAGGTTCTCTTAATGCCATTTTCATTACTTTGATTCCAAAAAATGATTCTCCTACGTCTTTCTCCGACTTTAGGCCTATTGTCGCTTGCAATTTGGTATATAAGATGGTGACTAAGATCATTGCAGATAGACTGAACCCAAAGCTTTCTTAATTTATTTCAAAAGAACAATTTGGCTTTTTAGCCAATGGGTAGATCCTTGATGTCATTGGTACCACTCAAGAGTGTTTACATTATGTCAAATCTAAAAACTTGAGCTCTATGGTTATGAAACTTGATTTAGCAAAGGCCTATGATAAATTTAATTGGGATTGTATGAGGTTGGCTCTTCTTCAACTTGGCCTCCTTGAGCATGTTATGAGGTGGATTTTGGCATGTGTTTCTTCTTCACACTTTTATGTTTTAATCAATGGGTCTCCTACCTCTTTTTTTAAAAGCTCTAGAGGATTGAGACAGGGCTGCTCCCCCTCTCCTTTATTATTCTTACCAATGATCAAAGGCCTTAGCAGATTGATCTCCAAAGCTCGTAATGAAGGTCTACTTTCAAGGATTAAATTTTTAGATGAAGTTATCATTACTCACTTACTTTTTGTAGATGATGTAATTCTCTTTGGTTTGGATAAAATAAAAAAGTGGAATATTATGTACTCTCTTTTGGATCTCTTTTGCATTGCTACAGGTATGGAAGTCAACATAGAGAAATATTGCTCTTTTACACATAAGGTTCAACAGAATTTTTATCAAAATTGAAGACTCTCTTTCCGTTTAAAATTGATCAGATGGAGAACGAATTCAAATATTTGGGGTTTTATTTAAAACCTAACAGTTACAGGGTGAAAGATTGGTTCTAGCTTTTAAAGAAGATTGAAAAAGGATTTCTAACTGATCCTATAGATTTCTCTCCTTGGGTGGTAGGCTTACTTTACTCAAAGCTACTTTGCAAAGTATTCATGTTTATTGGTGCTATTTGGTCAAGCTCCCTACCTCCATCATAAAATCTATCAAAGCAAAGATTTTTCACTCATATGGGCAGGCTCTGGTTCAAAAAGAAAATTTCATCTGGCTCCATGGGAGATTCTGGCTAATCCAACTCATCAGGGAGGTTGGGGTATTAAGAACGTATCTTCATTTAATTCAGCTCTTTGTTTAAAAAATATGTGGAGATGTCTATTTGATCAAGGTTTGTGGAGTAAAGTGATGAAAACAAAGTATTTGAAGAACATCCCAGTCAGTACTTGGACTAGGAATACAAAATTTGATATGAGTGGATTCTCGATGGTCTGGAATAGCTTTCTCAAGGTTATTCATTGGTTGAAAAAAGGGATTCGATGGGATATAAGAAATGGTAAAAGTGTTAATGTTGGAATTGACCCTTTTGTTGGTGACAAAGATTGTTCTTATATGCCTGAAGAAATTATAGAGCACCTAGACTAGATTAATATGAAGACTTTGGATTTACTGAAAAGACCGAAATGGTCTATTTTAAAAGGTGGTTATTGGCTGAATGCCAAAGATCTGGGCCTTACTGAAATTTGGGCTAATCAATGGGATTCTTACACTGAAAGTTTGAAAGAAGCTGGGGTTAGGCTTAAATCTAGGAATGAGACTTTGGTTTGGCCAGAAAACAAAAAAGATGGGACTATTACAACTAAGCTACTAAGTTGGCATATGATTTTATAATCAGAAACAGTAGTAAGATTGAGCAAAGATGGTGGTACAAACACCTGTGGGAATGGAATCTTCCACAAAAATTAAAATGCTTCTAGTGGCTCTCTCTTAAGGATAAGATTCTTACTCGGGACAATCTTATGAAAAGGGGTTGGCAAGGTCCGAGTTTCTGCCCCCTATGTAGACAGAATAAAGAAACAGGTATACACCTTTTTGTGAACTGTTATTTCTGCAAACGGGTCTGGTCAATTGCCAAAGATTTTTTGGGTTTCAGCCTGGATTGGGGTGCTAAAAATTTGAAGATCTCTTTTTTCCGAATGGTTTAAAAACTTGTTTCCTTCAACCTGTTGCCTATTTTCATCTCTTGGTCTCTGTGGATTTCAAGGAATAAAGTTGTTTTTCAGGATATCAGACCCATTGCTTTTATTTGTGTGATTAGGGGTATTAACCTTTTTAAGGATTTTGTGCACTCCATAAATAAAAGGAAGCTCAAAAGGTATTACCCACCTGTTTTTTCTACCTCTGGTGCTGAAGGTTTTTTTTATGGTGCCTCTAACCTTTCCTATTTTGGTTGTGGTATGGTAGTTGTTTTAAACAAGGACCGTTATTTTTCTCTTTGCATGGTGGTGGTCAAGGTCCCAATACAAAGGCTAAATTGTTGAGTTTATTCAGCCTTCTTCAATTTGCAGCTCTTATTAGTATATCTGATATCAATACCTTTGGAAATTCCAAAGTTTTAATTGAGTGGATGAATGGCTTATTAAACCTTCAGGTGTCGTCTCTCAATCATCGACGTCAAAAAGTTCAAGAACTAAGAAGATTTTTCAGATTGATCTCTTTGAGGAATATCTCCAAGATTTTTAACGCAAGGGCTGATGCTCTCTCAAAAAATGTCATTCCTCTTAAATTTGGACTTTTAAGGTTTCAAGAATTTCTGGAAGGCATCGTGATTCATGAAGGCAGAACAAACCTTATAGACTTGGTCTAACGCTGGATAGAAAGTGACAGTTGTTTTGATGGATTTAGATACTTTTTAGATTATAAGTTCTGATTAAAGGACTTAGTTTTTTTAGCTTGTCTATGTGTTGGACACTTTTTATAATAAGTAAGCTGACTCTAAGAAAGATGTCTTGTTTTGATGGATTTAGATACTTTTAGATTATAAGTTCTGATTAAAGGACTTAGTTTTTTTAGCTTGTCTATGTGTTGGACACTTTTTATAATAAGAAAGCTAACTCTAAGATTAATATAATAGCAAAAAAAATGTATTTTGTAAATCTTTGCCAATTGTAAATCTTTTTCTTTGATTGGAAAAATGTAATTTTTTTTAAGTGAAATAAAACTAAATAGTAAATACTTTGCAGCAGATGTTCAAATCCAATTTAATAGGTTTAGGTTTAAATGTCATAGGAAGCCATCTAGGATGGAGGAAAGCTTGTTGACCAGATACAAGTTCTCCATTGTAGGCCAAAGAATATTATCCATAACATTATTATCCATTCCCTAACCATGTGTCTATTACGCTGGAAAAAGCTGCGATTCAATCGATGGAATCAGAATGCAATACAGTCAAGTAGTGGCGAAAATGTGAGTTTACACTGTCAAAATGAACAGCTGAAGAAGGCAGTGAAGACTTTATATCTTACCGACCAGGTTGGTGTTCATATATATGTTTCTCTCTTGCGGATGTGTATAAACACGAAAGATCTTGCAGAGGGTAAGAGAATTCATACCCACATGATCAAAACCGGGTTTGAGCCAGGCTTGTTTTTGGAATCCAAACTTGTGATAATGTACGTAAAGTGTGAGAGTTTGGAGTATGCGCGCGACGTGTTTGACAAAATGCATGTAAGAAGCGTAGTGCCAACCAATGCTTTGATAACGGGATATGCCCAAAATGGTAGAATAGAGATTGCGCGTCGACTCTTTGACGAAATACCTGAACGGAATGTGGTTTCATGGAATGCCATGGTCACTGGATACGTGCAGAATGGTAGATTGGAAGATGCACGTACAGTGTTTGACGAAATGTCTGAAAGAGATGTAGTTTCATGGAATGCTATGATTGCAGGATATGGTAAGGATGGCAGGGTTAAGGAAGTTCTGGACATGTTTTGCGAAATGCAAAGATCTGGTGTAGAATTGAATGAATTCACATTCACCAGTGTGGTTAGCGCGTGCAGTGGTAGTCATGGTTTGCCATTGGGTAAGCAAGTTCATGGCAAAGTCATCAAGACAGGATTTGATTCAGATGTCTTCGTGGGTAATTCTCTTGTTACAATGTATGTTAGTGGCAGAAGCATGGAGGATGCACGCAGGGTATTTGATACAATCTCCCAGAGAAATGTGGTATCATGGAATGCAATGGTGTCTGGATACGTGCAAAATGAAATGATAGAGGATGCACGCCAAATGTTTGACAAAATGCCTGAACGGAATGTAGTGACATGGACTACTGTGATTGCGGGATATGTTCAAAGTGGATGCATCGAGAATGCTGAGGAGTTGTTTGAGAAGATGCCTGAAAGAAATGTTGTGTCATGGACTGCAATGATCGCTGGATATACTCAATATGGGTACGGTGAGAAAGCCTTGGAACTGTTTCTTGAGATGCAAAGGATGGGTACAAAACCGAACCAGGCCACATTCTCAAGTATGCTCAGTGCAAGTGCTAGCTGTGCAGCTCTCAAGCAGGGGAAGCTTGTTCATGTTGGCATTATTAAAACAGGACTACAATCGGATGTCATCTTGTGGAGCTCCCTTGTTGACATGTATGCAAAATGTGGTAGCATATATGATGCACTGCATGCATTCCGTAAAATGCCGGAGCGAAATGTGGTTTCATGGAATGCAATGATTACAGGGTATGCTCAACATGGGTATGGAAAGGATGCACTTCATCTTTTTGAAGAAATGTTACAGGTAGGCGTGAAGCCAAACAGCATAACCTTTGTCGGTGTACTGTCTGCTTGCAGGCATGCTGGACTTGTGGATGAAGGATGGCGATATTTCAATTCAATGGAAGGAAATCATTGCATTGCACCAGGAACAGAACACTATGCATGTATGGTGGATCTTTTTGGACGGGCTGGGCGCCTAGATGATGCAGAAGACTTAATAAAAAAAATGTCATCTAAGCCAGATGTTATAGTGTGGGGTGCGTTGCTTGGTGCCTGTAGAATGCATGGAAATATGGAGCTCGGTGAAATTGCGGCAGAAAGGATTTTGGAGTTGGAACCAAAGCATACTGCAGCCTTTGTGCTTCTATCAAACATTTATGCTGCTACAGGTAGGTGGGCTGATGCTGCAAGGGTGAGAGCAGTTATGAAGGACCGGGGGGTCAAGAAAGAGCCAGGATGTAGCTGGATTGAGGTCAACAACAGAAAACATGCATTTCTTGTAGGAGACAGATCACACCCAGAAACAGATGAGATCTACGCTGCTCTGGAAAGGCTGGAATTGCAGATGAGGGCTGAAGGGTATGTGCCGGACACAAATGCTGTGTTTCATGATGTGGAGGAGGAGCAGAAGGAAAAGTTGCTTTTCTACCACAGCGAAAAACTAGCCATTGCATATGGACTTATCAGCACACCTCCTCGGACATCTATAAAGATTATAAAAAATCTCCGTGTTTGTGACGACTGTCACACTGTTATTAAGCTTATTTCTAAAATTGCTATCCGAGAAATCGTCGTGAGAGATTGCAACCGCTTCCATCATTTCAATGATGGGCATTGTTCCTGCTCTGATTATTGGTAATGCTGTGTGTAATGAGATGCAGCCTAAGATTTTCGTTCCGGCCTCTTTTTGCTAGGGAGGGATGGGCATTGTCATTCTATAGTATGGCCAGTTCGAAAAGACACTTAACTACATGTGTCATAATCACACAAGTAAACTCCATGAATGATTTGGCAAGGTCGGAGAGCAAGAGTGCAACTTGGACTTAGTAACAAATCTGGCAAAAACTTGAACAAAGCTCGGAAAATAGAAAATAAGAGAAAGTAAATTTCACAAAAAAGAAGAGTCAAGATTTCCCGAGTTTCAATTATAGTTGAGTTTTTGCAAGTTTTTCCTGAGTTTCAACTACTCAACAAGTACATGCAAGTCCATGTATTGCTTGCCAAGTTTTGGGTGAGTATTACTCAGACTGTTGAGTTTTTTTTGCCAACCGAGTCAACTGAGCTTGTTTTGGTGTCAAGCCAAGTCGACTTGCCAAGTACTTTGCTGACTCATTGAGTCCTGTTTGCATTATGAATAAAGTGCTGTATAAACTATAAAGTAACCTGTCATTCTGCCACCAAAAGCGTCTCCAAAGAATGTTGGGTGAGAAGCTGTTGTGAGGAGTGCCAATTTACATACACGGATGGTGCCAAAATACTCGCAAGTTAAGGATAGTACTCTTCTCGTTTGGATTTTTGTCAATGCTTGGTGAATTGAAGATACTACCACGAGCTCTCTGGTACTAGTCATTCTTAGCGTTTTGCCACTATTTGATGTTTTAACAAGATTTACAAGGTAAGAGATTATAATTTATAAACTATAATGTTTTGGTGTGTACAGGCTTAAAGCAGCAGATGGACTGCGTGACCTTAAATGTTAAGGTCAGCAAGCAAAGGTGCACTAACAAATTGGTAGAGAGATTGATCAACGGTAAATTATAGCAATATATCATAACATCTTCACGCCTGTGCTACTGATGCGGTCCAGTGGAGTTAGCTGAGCATTATAAAAAATGTTGAGCAGGTTTAAAAATATAGAATACAGAGTTGGCCATTTTTTTGTTTTATATGTAACTGGACACCTTTCAAGACTGGCAACTACTATATTGGGATCGTGGGTAATAGAGGCTTCGTGTGCTTTGATGCTGCTGTATCCAAGCTTCTAGCTCGAGTATGCTGGGTGTTTCTTTAGCTTTTCGGTCCATCTCTGTTATTCAGTTCGTGGAAACAACCACTTCCTTGTTATCATTACTTCTGAAAATTAAAAGAGATCAAATAGCCTTGTCAATAGGACTGATGCTTATTATTGAAAAACGGTGATGCATACTGTAATGTATCTTCTGATTTTTGGCAGTCATATTGACTTCATCTTAGAACAAACACAAAATCAAGTAGGGTGCATAAATTATCTTCCTTGTCTATTTATTTACCAGCGTAGACTTATCTTAACTCCAGATCTATTAAGCACCAGGAGGGATGAAAAAGAAATTGAGATGCAAATCAATTTCATGGTGTCATCCTAGAATACACCAGTGTTCTTGAAAGCAGTGGATGTAGCTATTGATTATTTTGATCATAGATAATGCACTTGTTTGCAAGGTTATTGGCATGATTGTAAAAACAAAATATCCACAGAGATTTTAAACACCTTGCATTGTCCATTCTTTGAATTTAGCACTTAAATCTATTGCTTCAAATGTGACAAGGATGGGAGCTCTCATTGATGATATGTGCCATATCTGTAATTTTGTACAAAACCATACCAATGCCCTCATAATCTATAAAGAACACACAAATATATCATTTTTGAAGATTGCAGATCCTCATCATGTTTAAAAGGTTGAGGGAGGTGAAGACCACTCTTGGGGCCATGGTTATTTTAGAGTTTTTGTCTTTTGGGAGAAAGATGAATAAAACTGCTTCAAAAGGCCAATGATACAATGTTAGATGATGGTTTGTGGGTGTTAGAATAATCCGTCGGGATTATTGTAAATAGATAGGAATATGAATAGATAGGAATATGAATAGATAGGAAGGTGAAAAGGCTGGTTTTCAACCGCC
>LPNX010186759.1:299157-388785 GCA_001517045.1 Pseudotsuga menziesii
ATCTACTTTGACAAAGAAGTAGAATGCATGTCTTGCGATCTATGTTCATCGTTAACCAATTAATAAAGCTCATTTCAATAGATGCTCTTAGATTGTCACATGGGATATTTTAATACAAAGACAATTTGCTGAAAAAGCATAATTGTACATAGAGTCCTACTCATATAACTAGAGAGAGAGAGAGAGAGAGAGAGAAAATGATATGGATATCGATATTTTTATGAATTTTAAGGACAATATGAATGTTAAAAGAAGTAGCACGGTAAGGTGGTGATATCAATTTTACCTTGTTAAACAAAACAATGGGAGATAAGCTTATGACAACCCTCTTTTATAGTCTTCATAGTTCAATTTCTCATTAGATTACTCAGAGTCAACATCCATTTCTTTTCTCTTAAATGAGAACTTGAATGATAAAGTCTTTAATGCATTGACATTTGTGTTAGCAGGAGTTGATTTTTCTTCAAAGCATGTCCATGCAAACTAATGGTATTTTATCATAGTTGCACATGTACCATTCTAGAGAGTTAGGGAGTGAATATCCACATTTCATGCCATTGGGAGCTAATACAAAATGCTCCACTTTTGTTGGGAGCTTCAATGAGAGCTTGGGAGTTTTTCAGAAAATTTTCGGGAACTTGCTTTTGTCACTTCCATTTTTTAGGAAGCTTGTAGAAGTTTGGAAGCTTTGTTTGTTTATGAGGGCTTGCACCTCTTATCTCTTTAGATCTATTCAAGCTCAAAATATGAGTTGCCAATGTACTTAAGTGAATAAACATGTATCTTTTTGCTAAGATTGGAACAACTCTAATTCATGTATCAAATGTTCATAGTAAGCCTACATTATTTCTATTGATTGATATAACATTTTAGAATTATAAACAACATCAAAGTCAAAATATCAAAGTCTTTGAAAGTTTGATGTTAGTTGAGACTCAAAACAATCAAGTTCATTCACATGAGAAGCAATGGTTACCATCTTAAAAATACAGAGGCACACAAATACTAACCATTCTTGAGAGAAATAACAAAAGATAAAATCAGAACAAGGAATGGGCAAAAGATTGTCTCAAACTTAATGAAAATATCAGTGCTTCATGCATTCATAGATATGCAAATTATCTTGAAAAACAAACACAATATGGTGAAGTTGTAAGTCAAATTTACAAAACATACCATGGCACTAGATTCATACATATTCAGTAAAGGGTTGACTTCAAGTTAAAGAAATACAAACTTCCTACTTGAACATATCATCTTTTTCGCTTGGTTGGTACTTACGAGAGAGATCATCGATTTACCTTTGTGTGCATTGATGACAAGGGATTTCCCATCCTTGACTAGGCAATATTGATTGGCTCTCCTAATGAAGATTGCATCCCTCATAGACATGTAGGGGATTCTGAACACTACACCACAAACATCCAGGGGTACTATATTTACCTCCACTTCATCAATATACTCTACGCTTATGGAAAACTTAATCTTGTACTATATCATGACTGAGTTCCGCATCCTTATTTACCTATCCCAATGGGTAAGTACTTGGATGATCATGTACATCCATTCCAAGAATACGTACCATATCATTTCCTATTCTGGTTTGCATGCAAACTAGAATCAACTAAAACGTTGATCTTGGCCTTCTTGACCTAGATTTTGATGTGGAAGAGTTTCGTCATCTCTTTCTTTTCCTTAGGGTGAAGGCTACTTAGATTCACCTCCTTCTGCACTTTGGTACAAATAATCTTCTCATCCACATTTGCCAGTTGATTTCTAACTCCTTTCTTGACTTTGTGTGGCTAGAAGGTTCTTCTTCTTTGCATTCGTCTTGTGGTTCCTAGGGTTTAGCTACGGATGTAGCTTCTAACACTTCTCTTTTGTGTGGTAATTAATGTTACAATGGTTTCTCAAATCCTTGCACTTATGTTTAGTGGTTGTAGTCTTGTTCTCCTCTCCCTTCCACTTCTTCTTCCCATCCTTGGTAGCATCTTAGCTTTATTTTTGTTTTGAACTGCTTGGTTGTTCTTTCTTTTGGGCTATGTTTTGTAGGCACTGTTCTTGTACACAGTTTTCATCAATTGACCCGGGCTTTAAGAGCATCACATGCCCCCATACACTTAAGGAGTATATGTGGGTTCTTAGGTACGATACTCAACATGATAGCCATTATTATAGGAGGTAGTTGGCCTAGCCGACTAGAGGCGTGAAATGACCAATTGATCGGGTAGATTGTGTCAATTGATTGACCCAATCAGTTGATCGACCAACAATTATTGTAGTTGTAACTCCTTCTCCCTTGGATGTAAGATATGTAAGCATGGTTATGCACGTGATTATGTATGAGTAGTGATGATTATATGATATAAAACAAAACTACATATCCCTAGTTCTACCATTACTTTCTTGTCCTTACTGTTTTTATGTATGCTATCTGTTGATGCCTGGAAAATCCCAGGTATCGACAGTAGGGATTTCCCCCAATAACCATTCCCAATTAGATCGCTTATCGTTTGGTATTGGGAATCTGTCCGGTTAACGGTCCAACTACCGTAAGGTTAAAATAAAAGATTAAATCTATTTACCGGTTGCGGCCCGGTCCACCGTTTATGTGTTTTTATGTTTTATATAAATGATATGCAAGTGCCTAGATTAATTGCAATTTAACAGGAAACAAAAGGCTCCATAATGTGATGCGTAGGTTCTTGCCTCCCGACTTATCCCCTTTGTCGCCGAACTACAAAAAGCAAATAACAACTACTCTAAACTAAATAATCTATCTGACCTATCCCTATGGAGAAAGATTACTATTTATATGAGTAATGTACTGCATTTTTGCACAAGGGATTTTATAGATAGCTGATTAATTCGGAATACATAAACACAACAGAAAAATTAATATAGAGATAGCTCAGTGTTTGTTAAAACATTCATTACTCATTTGCTGCATAAGATTCATGACAAGGAAATGAAATCATTCACAACATAAGAATAGTCCAGAAGTTAGAATGATCTCACAGATCTATGTATTAAGCTAAAGCAGAAATAGTTCAATATCCAGCTATATACACAACATGCACTTGAAACTCAATCAACTCCTTCTCCAGCATAAATTTGATCCTCTTTATTATAACAAGAAGTAGTTCTTCTTACAACAAGTAGTTCACATCAGAAAGCTAGAAAAGTCTTTTTCTATCTGATTCTATCTATATTTATACATTTCAAAATTACTCTTGGTATTCTTGCCCTTTGGGATTCCCTTGACCTTTCATTTACAAAATTTCGTCCTCTAGTGTGCTCACTAGAAAAAGGACCTAAAAAAATATTACATAAAGAAATTCCTACTTGTGGATAAGTCCGATAATCTAGGTGAACCCAACTTGACTCTTAATGTACACATCCCATGCTTGGGCTTCTTCATTTATAATTCGATATTCTGTTGGCTCCAACAATTGTGCTACTATCTCATGTTTTGACAACTGGGAGTCTATCTCCTTGAACTTTGGCGCATTTTGACTCAGCAACTCTTCAAACAGATGCTTGTGCACTGCAACCTGTACAATCCAAACTTCAATGGATTCCTGACTGATACATTCAATCTTAGATATGATTTCTTCTCATGTCTTTAGCTTGTCTTGGAGGTTCTTTAAGTGCTTCTCTCTGGCTGGGAAATCCTGCTCCGGGATACCTGCTAGAATCTGGTATTGATGGTGGACCGAACACATTCCTTTGTAAAATTCAGTGCACTTCTCTATGGTTTTATCAATGGCTGTGTTCAACCGTACTACTGATTTACAGCCAAAATTTAATATTGCCAGTTCCATATTGATACTTCCTGAGGTTTTCTGGGGCATGTTTGTCGAGAAGGTTGAATCAGTTCCAATTCAAGTGAGCTGGCTTCACACAATTTCTGCCACGTCGAAAAAAAATTTCCGGAGCTCTACTGCATTTTGTGCTATCTCTTTCAACCTTGCTTCAATCTATTTTACCTTGTACATTTCCCCGACCAACTTCAACAAAACTTGATTCAATTCTCTCTGCAACACTGATGCTTGATTTCGAAACTTGAGTGATATCCAAATGTTTCTCCTTTGCTTCCTGGAGTTGCTCATTTAGCAAATTGTTTTAAACTTCTAAATCCTCCACTCCTTTATTAGTTGCATCTCCTTTCTGTTCTACTTTTACAACTCGCTTCTCGAGAGCCCTTTTTTCCCCTTCAATGATATTTACTGACAATACTAGGGCATCCTTGTCAGATTGCAAAATTTGGCATGCTTCTCTGAATTTTTCTAGCTCGCTGAGACTGTCTTCATGTTTTCTTTTCAGGCTTTGTCCTTCACCTCTTTCTTTCTTTAAAGTGTCCCTCATTTGAGATATTTTCTCCTTATTTGTTCCAGATCATCCACCATTTTATCCACATTATCTACATTTGCAAGGTATGAGGCTACACTTTCCCTTGCAAGGAGTTTAGGATCTTTGTTAGTCCCATGGACGACTATTTTCTCAATTACCATAACTCCTATATGCTTCTTTTCGGTTCTCATGACAATCATTTTCTTATTCTTATCATAGAACATTGTATTAAAGTTAGCTACTGCATGCTTTGCCACCCATAGTCTTTATTTTCTTCTTGAACCTCTGCCTCAAGGCTGTCATATTACAGGCATTGCGGAAAACCTCTTTGTCTTTGTCCCATTAGTCTAAGTATTTGAAATGCACCCCTACTGCCGCACAGTAATCTGCAATCTTGTTGGCTGAATCATTTCCATGGAAAAAAATTTCCCCAAAATGAAAATGTTTTAATTCCTTTACAAACTCGGATGCAATCTTTACTTTGGAAAACTTGTAACTGCCTATATAGAATGGGAGAGGTGGATACACAACCTTCTTATGATCAAACAAGAAATTTCCAATCCCATCTATATAAAGCTTCCTCACTACCTCCTTGTGCACAATATAATCAGTAGGATACTTTGGCAATAGAGAAGGGGCTCTAGACCCCCCATACATCCTTATATAAAAGCCTTCTTCATAAAGGTAATAGTTTCCATTCTCCTCCACAACTTCTAATGTCTTCTCAAACATGCAATCGCACTCTGTGAGGAATATTAGCTTGTAGAGTGGCATGATGAAGTCCTCACATATGTTCTTATAAAAGGTATGATATTTATGGGCCCAGAAGAGCTGGTACGCATAATACACAGGGGTCTTTGTCTTATCCCATGTGCAGTTCAGCGCTGGGAACTGGTTAGTACATAAGATGCAATCAGCCAGAAAAGAGGTCATGTAGAATTATAATTTCTTCTATGACGTACCTCCAAGTGCTGCGTTGATACATGAAGATAAACTATGTGAGACTATGTCAACCTAGTTGAAGATAGTGCCCATGGTGGCTACAAAGTAAATTACTAGTACCCATCCTATCTTATAAAATTTCCCATGTGCTCAGCCAAAGATTCGGTTCAACATCAAAGCTATCAGCCTATATGGGGTACGTAAATTCGCAGTTTCATATTCCCCAGTAGGATTTGTATGAAACTACTTCTCGTGGATCATCATCTTCCTAATACAGTAAAAAATGTCCAAGTCTAACTCCTTCAACCACTTTTTTGTTAGATACATCTGAGCTACGGGTATCTTACATGCTTGAGCCACATAAGCTGGACTATAAGCAGCAAAACCTTGCCCATTTACATCTACAAGGATCATCTTGACTACATCTATTCTTGGAAGTATCCAGCCGATGACTTCAAAACATGGAAAAATCTTGAGACGAGTGGATGCCTTCATGATAGCTGACCTCTTTATATTTGTGTAGATTGGTATATCTTCTAAACCTGCCCCTGGGACAGTGTGGTCTTTGATCATTTGATATATCTAGCCCCATATGAACTTTGTATCTTCTCTAGTCACTGGCTTAGTATCTTCATATATGATTTCTACCTCTGTGATGATTTCCACTTCTGGATCGTCTTCCACAGCTTGGGCCTTCTTTTTCCCTTTTCTGGGCATGGTGCTAAATAAATATTGAGGTTGTCAAAACCGTCAAAACAAGTCTTAGATGCATATATACATATAACCAACAAAAGCATGCACTCATATACAACCAAAAATGTTACCATAACATCCTGAAACATTTTAACAAGTAACAAAATAATATGCTTGTTGAGCCCAAAAATGGCCTCTTTGGACCACCCTTAATTACCTCTTCTTGTTCTATCCTACCCCATTCAACATACCAATTAAACAAGTTATCCCCACTCTACTCTTCAAACTACCAAGGTACGACTGGTCATTGTTTTATTTTATTAATACTTATGATTGTGGTAATTAAGGCTTTGTATCTCTCAATGTGCTAACATATTATGGTTTATAAAGGTATTTCGAGATAAGTGGACTGCAGGAAGATTGGGCTGAACAAATCTAGAAAAGGATGGATATTCACTGCTCAAGCTGATCCTCAGCCATCCTATCATCACCCAAGGAATGCGGTTCCAGTGCGATATCCCAGACAAAGTTGTGACAAGGTAGCTATAACAGAATGCGTCAGATTTGGAGATCCATAGTACATTGTTGCTCATGTGTAGCTGTAATCTAAAGATATCGTCACTCCTGGGGCGATTAACATTTTTCCCGTGCTTCCTATTTTTCATTCTACCACGTTTGTAACAGCCATTGCCATTTAGGGTGCCTGAAGATCAGAGATCTTCTTGGCTGCCCCATAATAGGATAAGATGTTACGATCCACATGGTATAAGTATGGAGAATTGTCTCGACCCAGGGGGTTGCTGAACAGATAATCAATTCATTGTATTAGCTGTGAGGAGGAACTGTGTAATTACTCTATCTTTTAATACAAGGAGTTACTTTTGATTTAAGGGTTTTACACCTGTTCAACCAGCATCTCTATGTGAAGGATGGGCCCGCTTTCCACGGAGATTGCTGAGTTAAATTAGGACTTTTCAATTCCTTTGTCGTGTGATGTTATGTTAATTTTATTCTTTTCATAAGAAGTTGTACAAGTGTGGATTTACAGTGTGGGGTGATTGTATTTCTTGGAGATCTGTAGTGGTACAGCGTGATAGTCGACTGAGTAGGTAATTATCTCTTATGCAATGCGTGTGGTAACTGTAACAACTCTGTTCATCCTGG
Organism: Pseudotsuga menziesii; assembly: GCA_001517045.1. Lineage (NCBI taxonomy): Eukaryota > Viridiplantae > Streptophyta > Pinopsida > Pinales > Pinaceae > Pseudotsuga > Pseudotsuga menziesii. The sequence goes on from LPNX010186759.1 coordinate 306,310, forward strand.
GATCTTTTAGTTGTCGTTCCATGAATCGTTGCAACTTGTCTTTATTTTTATGATTACCGAATTTCATTCCTGCACTTTAGTTTCTTAGAATAGATGAACTCAATCTCTGTATTTGAATTCCTAGATCGATATTTAAATTATGCTTATGGGTTCCTAAGATAATCAGATTGGATAGGTAGATTAATCATTCAGTGATGTGAATAGGATTTCCTTTCATCCGCAATTGTAATTTGGATGTGTTGTTTATCTTTCCATTCTTAGATCAAGGTATAGCAGAAGGTAATTGTGGTTGTAGTGTATAGAAGATAAATGGGATTACGTAGATTCTTGGGATGAGCATAGTTGAACAGAGGATAGTATTGTTTAATTATAGTGACTTTGTGTTTAAGCATATACTGTGCATTTTATCCTTGAAATACAAAGCTTTCCCGGGTTGATAATAAATATTGTACACTATGTACGTTAGTAGTAATCTACTTGCATATTGGGTGCTCGACATTTTAGCGCCGTTGTCGGGGAGGATAAAGATTAAACACCGTCATTAGTTGCATTTTGTAATTGTTTCTAGTCAGTCTTTTCCATTTTTTTTGCTGTAATGATTTGGGTTGCATGAATACAAGAAGGGTAAAGCGTGATCATCTTTCAACTCCCAAAACCCCACAAAATACTAACAGTGCAGGTGGCTTGGCCCTCGTGGCCGAGGTCCACAATTGGGCAAAAGGACATTCATTGACGATCTTGTTGATAGGACTGATTCATCCACCAGGGCTCGCCATCAAGAAACTCCTATCAGAAGAAACCCTATCGATCCTGGGGCGCCAGCGTCAGGGTCCACAGTAGAGAACACACGAGCAGTCACGACTTCCTCAAATATCCCTGTAGGAGAGGACAGAGCTGGTACAATTGGATTTGCTGGTAGAGGCCCGATCTACCACATTTACGGGAAGGTTGTAACTGAAGAAGAGTGGACGCAGTTCCACCAAAATATTACTGATCAGTGGAAGACTGAGGAAAAGAATGAAGAAGAGAAAACAGAAGAGGAGATGAGTAACAGACACGAATCTGACGAGGAAGAGGCGATGGGGGGAAACTATCATCATGAAAATCACTCCCTTCCTGAAGGAATGGTGGCTACACTTCAATTCCCGATTCAGCAGCCAGAAGGGACTGCCCCTATGAAAAATATATCACCATCGGTGTTGCCTCGCTTCCATGGAAAAGCGGTAGAAGATCCAGACGAATTCCTTTTTGAATTCGATATCCTCTGTCGCAGCTACGATTATGTCACCGATGCACAAAAGCTAAAAATCTTCTTGGCCACTCTGAAAGACAATTCCTTACACTGGTTTATGAGCCTAGGAGGAGGAATTGTTGCTAATTGGGACAGGATGAAACAGGTGTTCCTAGAGAAATACCAAGAATACTGCAACACCAAGGACAAAAGATAAGAATTGTTCAAAATGGTGCAGAAGGAGGACAAGAGTCTAGAATATTTTGTAGGAAAGGATTTTATACAACATGCAAAGAGCTGGACAGATGAACATGGGGTTAGATGTGCTCAAGATAATCCTGCTTCGCGGGATTAGGGACGATTTTTTAGATATGTTAAACCTATTAGGAAAGGGGGATATCTCCAAGGAATATTTCGGGAAGATTCTAGAATTATGTAAGAGGTACTCCAGGGGATCTTCCAGGAATAATAGGCGGGACAAACGGAATAAGGTAGAATGCGATGTCTTCGACAGAACTCAGAATTCATCTAATGGAGGAGCCACCTGCGCAGAGATAGGCAATCTCCTTGAAAATTTTAAAACAGAAATGATGAGCTATATCTCGTCGGAAATTGACGTCCCGAAGGCAAACAAAAACAGGCAGTAGAGGACCTCACACTAGGTGTGTTCTGCCCTCGATGTAGAAAGAACCATCCTCTGAGGGAGTGACCGCTTGACAAAGTAGAGGTGTGTCAGCTATGCTAGCTGAACCACGACACAAAAGAATGTCCCTCACTTCCCCAAATGAAGGTTGTTCTGCAGGCGTCAACTCCAGAGGTGGAATCGGCCTATTTCATTGCACAGAAGAAACCTTGGCAGCCTCGAAATCAAGGGATGTCCCCAGACTCATTTCCATTTTTGAATAATATGAGCAATTGGAATAATATGCAAAATGTGAATACACAGTTTCCTTCCAATTATGCTTCGTGGAATCCTTCCCAACCTACAATACAAAATTATAACTCATGGAATACCTGGACACAGCCACCACACCAACCTACTTCTTGGTCTCCTGGGTGGAGGAATTTCCATCCAGGGAACCAGTTTCCTCAACAACCTCCACCGCAACAGCCACCATACCCTCCTCAATACCCTCAATACCCTCAATATCCTCAGTACCCTCATCAATAGTCGCAGTTGCAGTTGCAAAACAATTCCGTCCCTAATGCACTGATACGACCTCAGCTGCCTGCTCAACCTAATACTAACCCAAATAATAAAACAGTCCACCAATTGGAGACTGTCAACATGCCGGCCTACTCCCTTTCCCCGGTGCCTTGCAATGATATTCATTTACGATCAGGGAAAATAATAGAACCTGTAATTATAGAATATGCTCCACCTTCTGTGCATGAAGAAGGGGTGAATCCACCGCATCCGTCCGATACAATTCCTATTATTGAAGATGCTGAACATCCCATAGATGGGATGACTAAAACACAAAATGATAAATCTAGCGATGCGCAGCCTACCCAGCTAATTAGGCAACCACCGTACCCCGAAAGATTAATGCTACCAAGGGTGGGGGGGCAACCTCAGTTTAACCTCCTAGGAGAGTTAAGGAATCTTTATGTTAAAATCCCCCTCCTTCAAGCTCTTCAAGATGTACCTATTTATACTAGAACTGTTCGGGACCTATGCACCAAGAAACCAGGAAGGAAGCCCAGAGATCCTCCCACTATTCACGTCATAGGGAAAGTATCTGCATTAATAACAGGGAAAACCCTAGTAACTAAGTATGATGACCCTAGAAATCCCATTGCCACTGTGCAGATTGGGCATACACAGATACCCAACGTACTAGTAGATTTAGGAACAGCAATTAATGTCATAACAATTGAGACTGTAAGAAAACTTGGGCTCACTAATCTTAGGCCGACCCCCACTGTTTTAGAACTGGTAGACAGATCCACCATTAAACCTGAAGGAATTCTGGACGATCTCATCATCTCAGTTGATTCATGGGAATATCCTACTGACTTCTTGGTGTTACAACCAAAGTCGCATCTAGGAGGACACCCATTAATCCTAGTGAGGCCTTGGTTGGCCATGGCTAATGCTTGCATCAGCTGTTGATCTGGGTCTATGACCATATCTGATGGCACCGAGACTAAGAACCTCACCCTTTATCCTCCAGCTCGGCCAAGTATAGAAGCTGAAACCTCTTTTTGGATGGAGCTAGAGGAAGAGGAGGGTGTTCAGTGATTATTAACTATAGGGAAGGCCTTAACTTTTAAGAATGAAACGAAAGATGACGCCATTAATAATTTCATCAGTGAACCCACTTCAGTCAATAAAGAAGTTTATCAAATTCTGAACATTACTCTGGGCAAGGAAGAACAAGAAAATCTCACAGAAGAAAAACTAGTTGGTGACACACACATAATCCCAGTATTGAAAAATTCGAAAAGTATTCCTATTGAGGTAGAGTCTGGAAAAACCTTGAATATTAATCCCAACCTCTCCTTAGATGAACAGAAGCGCCTGATCAGTCTCTTGAAAGAACACAATGGGGCATTCACTTGGGAGTATACAGACATGAGGGGTATTCCCTCTAACCTATGCACCCATCATATTTATATTAAGAGTGACTCTCGACCTGTGTGTCAGCCTCAACAACGAATGAACCCCAATCTTAGGGACATAGTGAAGGAAGAAATTTAGAAACTCTTGGAAGCAAGATTTATATATCCTATTTCAGATAGCGAGTGGGTTTCCCCGCTCGTAATTGCACCCAAGAAAAATGGTAAATGGAGAGTTTGTGTCGACTATAGGGAGCTGAACAAAGCCACACAAAAGGACCACTTCCCTTTGTCGTTTATTGACCAAGAACTCAACACCTTATCGGGGAAGAAGTTCTTCTCCTTCCTGTATGGGTTTAGCGGGTACAATCAGATTCAGATTGCTCCTGAGGACCAGGATAAAACTACCTTCACTTGTCCGTGGGGAACGTTTGCCTACAGAGTGCTTCCCTTTGGTTTATGTAATGCACCAACAACGTTTCAAAGAGCTCTAATTGGCATATTTTCTGAGTTAGTTAATGATAGTATGGAAATATTTATGGATGATTTTACTCCTTACGGCAAGGATTTTGAGGATGAATTGGAAAATTTAAAGAAAGTTTTAACTCACTATGAACAGACCCAGCTCTCTTTAAGCACTGAAAAGTGCCATATGATGATGAGTGAAGGGGCAGTATTGGAGCACTTCATCTCTGTCAATGGCATTCAGGTGGACCCCTCAAAAATCAAGGTGATAAAAAATATACCTACTCCTGCAACTCAAAAAGAGGTGCGAAGTTTTCTGGGGGGGGCATGCTGGATACTACCTGGAAGATTTATAGAAAAAATTTCCAAACTTTCTTCTCCTTTGTTTTCTCTGTTAATGAAGGATGCGCAGTTTGTTTGGAATGAAGCATGCTAGACAGCGTTTGTTAATCTTAAGGACAAGTTGTCCACAGCTCCTATCTTAAGAGGACCTAATTGGACCCTACCCTTTCATATTTCTACAAATGCTTCTGATATTGCCATTGGAGCAGTTTTAGGACAGCAGGATGGTCAAGTACCCTATGCAATTTATTATATTAGTAAAAACTTAGCCCCTGCTGAACTTAATTATACTATCACTGAAAAAGAATTCTTAGCTAACGTTTACTCCATTAATAAATTTCGACATTACATTACTGGGTATCCTACGTTTGTGCACACTGACCACTTTGCCATTAAATATCTAATGAACAAACCGGTCACTAATGCCAGAGTGACTAGGTGGCTCTTATTATTACAAGAATTTGATATTACCATCATAGATAAACCTGGGAAAAAAAATGTTGTCACTGACTTTTTATCTCATTTCACTAACAGTGATGATAATTTGCCTGTTGAGGACTCTTTTCCAGATGAACATCTATTCACGCTTTCAGCTCATTCCCCTTGGTATGTAGACGTCGCTAATTATCTAGTTGCAGGAAAGCTTCTGCCACATATGTCTAAAAGAGAAAAGAGGAAAATCATCCAGCAAAGTGCCAGGTATTGTTGGATAAACGGTCATCTCTTCTACACAGGTCCTGATCTTGAGATTAGAAGGTGTGTAAGGGAAGATGAAATATTTTATATACTGAAAGCTTGTCACGATGAACCTTGTGGGGGACACTTTGCAGACAGAAGGACAGGGCACAAGGCGCTGAGGATGGGATACTATTGGCCAACTCTTTTCAGGGATGCTAAAAGGTATGTTCAGTCCGGTGATAACTGCCAAAGGATGGGTCAGCCCAACAGATCAGATCAGATGCCTCTACAACCTCAAGCAGTAGTCAAACCATTTGATAGATGGGCTCTGGATTTCGTTGGCCCTATCAGCCCTCATTCCAAACAGAAAGCCTACATTCTGGTCTGTACCGATTATATGACCAAGTGGGTAGAAGTTGTATCTCTGGCTAAGGCTAACGACCAGGCTGTGATTCATTTTCTATACAGTGAAATCTTTACCCGTTTTGGGGTACCTAAGGAAGTAGTTACCGATGGAGGACCGCAGTTTATGTCGCATCAATTTGAATCCCTGCTACGGAAGTATCATGTTCAGCATAGGGTAGCTTCACCTTACCATCCCCAAGCCAATGGCTAGGTGGAGAGCACTAATAAATTTATTGAAGCCATCCTTACCAAGACAGTTAAGAGCCATCGAAAAGATTGGGCTGACAGGCTTTCGGAAGCATTGTGGGCATATCGCACCACTTGGCGTAACACCATAGGTTTCTCTCCTTATGATTTAGTGTATGGAAAAAGTGTCATATTTCCAATTGAATTTGAAATCAAGACCCTAAAGACATCCACCGAAGTGAATTTGGATGTAACTGAAGCCCAGAAAAGAAGATTAAATCAACTGAACGAACTGGACGAGAATTGGTTAGTTGTAGTAGACCAGACTGTGTTAATTCAACAACAGAGATCCAATTGGCATGACCGATTCATTAAAAAGAAAGTCTTCTGTGAAGGAGACTGGGCATTATTATACGATTCCATATTCAAAAGAGATTTCAAGGGTAAATTATGCACAAGGTGGTTGGGCCCATATCTAGTAGACAGGGTACTTGATAACGACACAGTCCGCCTGATAACCATCGATGAAAACTGCGTACCATTATTTGCTAATGGTCACAGGCTATGACTGTACCGTAAGCCAATCTCAAAGGATGCATTTATCTCACAAATTGTTGCCGACCCTGCTTATCAGCTAGCACAAGGGCAGGAACGTTTTTCTTCCTATGTCAATCCTTAAATGATCAATGTAAATCGCGCAAGAATCATTGTACATAAATAACTGTTGTTGTTTTTTTCTGTTTCATTATATTATCTTTTCTTTTTGCATTTGATCTTCCTTGTTTTCTATTGTTTTTCTAAGATTTGCAGGGAAGCGACTAGGGATGAGCATCATATTGGGCCTGTCGACCGGAAGTCATGTCTCTGTGCCTTCCTGCACTACATTTTTTTTCTCTTTTCCTTAAATAAATATGTCACGGCTGCGACATCTTTCCTGGCGGCTGTGACCCTTTTTTTCCGACGACTGCAACATCTTCCCCGGCGGTCGTCATCTTTTTTTCCAACGGTTGTGACATCTTTACCCGGTGGCCGTCATCCTTTTTCCGACGGTTGCGACATCTTTCCCGGTGGCCGTCATCCTTTTTCCGACGGCTGCGACATATTTCCCAGCAGCCGTCATCCTTTTTCCGACGGCTGTGACATATTTTCCGGTGGCCGTCATCCTTTTTCCAACGGCTGCGACATCTTTCTCGGCGGCCATCATCCTTTTTCCAATGGCTGCAACATTTTTCCCAGCGGTCGTCATCATTTTTCCGACGGCTGCGACATCTTTCCCGGAGGCCGTCATCCTTTTTCCGACGGCTGCGACATCTTTTTCGGTGGCCGTCATCCTTTTTCCGACGGCTGCGACATCTTTCCCGGTGGCCGTCATCCTTTTTCCGATGGCTGCGACATCTTTCTCGGTGGCCATGATTCCTTTTTTCGACAGCTGCGACATCCTTCCCAGCGGCCGTGATCCTTTCTCCGACGGCCGCGACATCTTTCCTGGCAGCTGCAAATCTGCTATATTTGGCTGATGTTTCCAACATTAAGGGCCACATATCTATTCCAATTTCTTTATAACCTGTGGTGGTAACTCCTGTGTTATTGGAAAATTGCTTTGTACGCCATTCATTCCTCTAGATATGGCTCTAATTCCTCCTCCTCGTGCCAGCAATCTGGTCCATAAGGTGACATTTTTCATAATTCCGACCATTTGGACGTGATGGTTTGTGCTTCACTGGTGGAAAGAATTATTGCAGTATTCCGGTTATAATGATTATAATTAATGACTGCGCACAAGTTTGGATTCCACAACGTCAGCAACCACATGTTCCATTATTCTTCGAAGGATATCTAGCGCGTAGTCTCAAAGGTATGGCTTTGATTAATCATGTGATTAAGTATTGATATGATTTAACAATGTCAGGTGTATCTCTATTTTTATGCCTATTATTTCCTAATTAACTCTTTGCCCATGCGACGTAAAGACTAATAACCACCACCTTCCCCAATTCGGAATGAAATTTCAAATAATCTGGTGTGCTGAAACTTTCCAAATTTACCTAACATCTCCTCTCATCGGTCCGTGCATCCTCTGTGTCGTAACCTCCATTGTTGGAGTCTGTAATCTGTTGAATAGAAAACTAAGTCTGAAGCTAGAACCATGGGGATTCCAGCTCGTTATGAACCTTCAAATACACAGGCGCTCAGGAGAAATGTTGCGGTCTTTGTTATCTTTCAAGCCACTGGTTGGACAGAATTTTTCGAACATCTGGACGGATTCAACCGTGAAACAGTCTTACAATTTGCTCTAAACCTCACAGAAACTTACTCAGAGGTTTGGGGGTTGCGCATCGAAGTTTTTGAGGCCATTATATCTGAGGTCACTGCCATCCCTCAGGTGGGAAGGGCTTGGTTTGGACGTCGAGCCCCCACTGCTACAGCATTGCGAGACTTTTTAATAGAGGGGGAGTAGGTTCACCCAACAAGAAGAGGGATAGCACTGCATTCATTACCGCAGCCATGGGACCAGGTTGCTATTTTCCTCAAGAAATATATCACTTGTGAAGGTAGGTGTTGGGCATCATTTTGATCTCTTTTTGCCACTTAGATATCCTTCATTTCCCTTTATAAAACCTTCATTTTGATTAGAAAAGCTTTAAAGTTCACCCATGAACCTTGGTTAAGAGGTATAATGTCATTACTTTCTAATAAATTGAGTTTTGAGACTTTTTAAGCATTTTAACTAAGATTTTTGTTTAGATTACGGGATGTACTAACTTCCCGTATTATCTCCAAGATTGAGCATTTGCAGGACAGCTAGGAGGGAACTGGAAGATAAAGAAAGGATCTTTAATGTCCAAGCATGGATGAACATTTAAGGGATAGGTGATGTGGCCTTTACAGATGTCAAGTCAACTTCAGTCAAAGGCGACCACCTGTGCCACATTTAGCACAAATGAAGGGGCAGTTTTGATTTTGTGGAGTTTCACGATTCTGATGAGGATCTCGATAGCTATGCTCATTAATTAGTTTACAGGATTATAGCATTTCCAGTTTTATTTCGAATTGTATAAGTACTTCACAAAACAATGAAGAACCATCACGATTTTGGGAAGAACGCATTTGCTTCTGAACTGCGTGGTTTCATTACTGTGTAATCAATTTGATGGTGAATACATTCAGAGTTTAAGTTCTGTAATTCTTCAACTGTGTGTGTGGACGAGGCAGTGGAGGGCTCCCATTGTTGACTTTACACATTCTTTTACTTGCCGATGTAGCGATTTGGGTGATTGCAGCGATTTTATTTTGATGCAAGCTATTTAAATCGTGCCATTGGTATGTGTTAATCCCTGTAGTTTCTAGTTTATTGTTGCAGAACAAATTCAGCTAGTTTTTAATCGATTTCATGAAAAACTCTGTTATCTTATTTAATGGTTCAAGCTGCTACTCATCGTGCTGCTTATCACTTGCATTGTTTAATAAACTCTGTTCTTTTACTGGTTAAATACTGAAGGCATTGATGGTTTAGACCACGATATTCTGTATACTATATATTGTTGTTTATTCAATGGTGAAGTGGTAAAGGACAATTATAAATTATGAACACAGTCTTGTAAGGGAATTTAATTAATAACTGTTCATTCAGCGCTGGAGTATTGAGCAGAACCTTGTAGTCTGTATCCTAGGGTTAGAGTTGTTATTTAATTGCTTTTACTATCTCAGTTCTTTCACCAATAGACTGCTTCCATAAATAGATTACTGTGTACTTGAAAAGAAACAAATGAAGTTATCCCTGTAAAAGGATTTTTGTATCTTTAAGTTACAGTATTGTTCATCTGTCAGTAGGTTCAATTCACAGTTAACTAGATTCCAGATAAGTCCAGCTCTAAGTCCTAAAACTTGGATATGCCTCTAAGATTACTGACCTGGATTGATATAAATTTAAGGTCTAATTCACATTGGTAGATCAGAACCCAACATTTTGGCGTCGTTTCCAGAGAGGCATTGTATAGAAGCAGGCTTAGGAACTTTAGTTTTCTGATAAAAACAAAAATTTCAAACAAAAACACAGAATAGACTTTACTTTTATGTCAAGACTAAGAGACGAGAAAGGAAGATTTCTTAAAAACCCCCCAAAAATAGAAGTAACAGGAGCTTCTCTTCCAAAAGGATTCATCTCAACAATTGGTAGTTTTAAAATGTCTGAGGAAGAAACATCAAAAGGCCCAACTGCAGAACAGAGAAGGGAGTATGAGAGAATTCTAGAAATAGAAAACAAACGAAGACAAGAGAGAAGAGAACAAGAGAGGAGACATGAAAGAGAAGAAGAAAGAGGACATGAGAGAGATGAAAAGATAGAAGAAGATCAGGAAGCTACCTTCAAATTTCCTATTTTGGACACTAGCATTATCCTAGGGGAAGATGTAAAAATGAAGAACATTCCACCCTCTGTTTTACCAAACTTCTATGGCCTGACCTCTGAAGATCCTGACTCTTTCCTATTCTAATTTGACATCTTCTGTCGAACTTATGGGTATACTGATGACACCCATAAGCTCCGTCTTTTCCCTGCTACCCTTAAAGCAGCTGCCTTGAAATGGTTCATGGGCCTAGGAGAACATTCTATTACTAGCTGAGATGAAATGAAGAATATCTTTCTTCGAAAATATCAGGCCTATTGCAGATCAAAGGATCTCAAAGATGACATCTTTGGAATGACTCAACAGGAAGATGAGAGTTTGGAGGAGTATTTGGAAAGGTTCTCATATAACTTACAGAAATCTAAATACAATTCTTTAACATCAGAGATGATTAGAACAATATTTCTGAAAGGAATAAGAGAAGAGTATTTAGATATTTTAAATGTTATGGGAAAAGGTGACATTTCTTACCTTCCTTTTGATGAGATACAAGATTTATGTCAAAAATATTCGAGAGGGAAGGCTAGGACTAGAAAAAGGGACATCATTACCAAAGTAAATAAGTCTACAAACAGTGGTATTTCTAGGGATGAGCTTGGAAATCTGCTAGAAGATTTCAAGATTGATTTATTGAGCACATTAGGAACACAGGTTGAAGTAGCAAAAACCAAGAAGAGACCAGAACAACAGGACCAGCAAGATCAAGCTTTGTCTATCTTTTGTCCTAAGTGTAGAAAGAAACACCCACTCAAAGAATGTCCTTTAAATGTTGTTGAAATTTGTGGTTTATGTACTTTTAATCATAAAACTGATGACTGCCCTAGATTGAAAGAGTTGCAGGCAGCTCGAATGGAGGAGAATCAAAGCATGGAGTCTCTTTACTTCATGGGACAACGAAGACCTTGGCAACCACGATTCTCAGGTATGTCTCAAGACCCTATGCAACAATTTCATGCAAATTATCAAACTCCTATTCAGAATTCATGGAATGCACCCATGCCTTGGCAAACTTGGTCTCCTCCATTAGCCCAATCTGCTCCAAATTGGAGAGGTTATGCCCACGGTAATCAAACATATCAGCAGGCCTATTTGCATCCATATCAACAACCTTCAGCCTATCCCCAATACCAACATCATCAAGTTCAAGCTCCATATTACCAAGTCCCATCTTTCCAACAACCCAATATGGCTCCTCAATTAGGTCCACCACCTCAACAGCTTCAATTGCCATCTAATCAGCCTCCACCTCGACCTACCCAACTACCAGCTCAGCCAATTCCAAATCCAAACAATAAAATAGATAGACCTATGTATAATGTTGATGATGGAATGGCACTTCCCTACTCAGTTCTTCCACTGCAAAATATCAATTTAAGATCTGGAAAAACCTTGCAAAAAGAATCTCTTGTTATTTTAGAAGAACAAATAGAAAATGAGAAAACTCCAAAAAAATTAAATACAGAAAAATCTCAATCAGAAGATCAGAGTCAAAAAAGAAAAACTTTAGTATCATATGAACCTCCTTTCCCAGAAAGGTTGGTCAAAGAAAAACCTTCAATTTCCTTACCTGATTTTGATGTTTTGAATGAGTTAAAAGATGCATATGTCAAAATTCCTTTACTGCAGGCTATAAAGGATATTCCAATTTTCACTAAAGCAGTTAAAGAATTATGTCTTAATAAAAGGAAGAAGGATCCATCCAAAATACATGTGGTAGGCAATCTAGCAAGACTAATGTCTAACACCATTTTCATTGAAAAGTATATGGATCCTGGGATTCCAATGGTTACAATTACTATTAATAATTTTTCAATTCCAAAAACATTGATCGATTTAGGTGTTGCAATTAATGTGATGACACTTGAAACAATGGAATACCTTCACTTGACGAATCTCAGACCAACCAGAACAGTCTTGGAATTAGCTGATAGGTCTAAAATTACACCTGAAGGAGTCTTAGAAGATATCACTGTTTCTTTAGACTCCTGGGAGTATCCTGTTGATTTCATAGTGCTACAGCCAAAGTCTAACCTAGGAGGTCACCCATTGATCCTTGGCAGACCTTGGTTGGCCACAGCAGATGCTTTCATAGGGTGTAGGTCAGGTAGTATGCTCACTTCACATGGGACAGAGAGAAAACAAATTACAATCTACCCTTCTGCCCAAAGACCTTCTACATTAGATCAGCTGTCATGGATTAATGAAACTAAAGAACAAGAACAAGAAGTAATTCAGCCTATTCTGAGTATCAACCAGTTCTATGACTTTCAGGAAGCAAATAATGAAGATTTGTTAGATTATTTTATTGTTGAACCTGATATTTCTGAAGAATTAAGAGACATACAATATGCTGCAGCAAATCAAGTTTTGGGTTATAATTTTCAAGAAAATTGCACAATACATTCTCTAGCATTGGCACTTCATGATATTCTCAATGTTCATTCAATCACAGATACTCAAAGTAAGACAATTGAAATCAGTCCAGGTAAAAGTTTGAATATAAGTGCACATCTTACTCCATCACAAGAAGAACAATTGATTAATTTACTGAATACACATTCACATGCATTTTCTTGGGAGTACACTGATATGCCTGGCATTCATCATGAGACATGCACTCACCATATTTACACAGATGATAATATCAAGCCTCTTAGACAACCACAACGCAGAATGAACCCTATATTAAAAGAAATAGTCAAGGAAGAGCTGCAAAAGTTGTTAAAAGTAGGGTTTATCTACCCCATTTCCAACAGCCAATGGGTTTCCCCCTTGGTTGTTGTCCCTAAAAAGAATGGTAAATGGCGCATATGTGTGGATTACAGGGAATTAAATAAGGCAACATTAAAATACTACTTTCCATTGCCTTTCATTGATCAAGTGTTGGATACCCTAGCTGGCAAAGAATACTTTTCATTTTTAGATGGTTTCAGTGGGTATAATCAAATCAGTATTGCAACAGAAGACCAGGACAAAACCACCTTTACATGTCCCTGGGGCACCTATGCCTACAAGGTTTTACCTTTTGGCTTATGTAACACCCTATCTACCTTTCAGAGGGCAGTCCTGGCCATCTTTGCAGATTTGATTCATGAGTGTGTTGAGATTTACATGGATGATTTTTCTGTGTATGGAAGTAATTTTGAAGATTCCTTGGCAAACCTGGAGAAAATTCTAAAAAGATGTGTTGACTCAAACCTTTCCCTCAGTAATGAAATTTTTTTTATGATGATGACTGAAGGGATAGTTTTAGGACATCACATTTCTGCATCTGGTATAAAAGTAGATCCTGCTAAAATTCAAATAATTGAGAATTTATCTGAACCAACAACTCAAACAGATGTAAGAAGCTTTTTAGGGTATGCAGGCTATTATCGTAGATTTATTGCAAATTTTAGTAAGATAGCTCTGCCATTGTTCAAATTGCTTTCTAAAGATGTGAATTTTAATTGGGATACTAATTGTCAATCTGCATTTCAAACACTTAAGGAGAAGCTCTCAACTGCACCCATTTTAAGGGGACCAAATTAGGCATTACCTTTTCATATTTTTACTGATGCCTCTGCTACTGCAATAGGGGCCTCATTAGGCCAGAAAGAACATACTTTGACTTATGCAATCTATTTTATAAGTAAAAATCTGACACCTGCAGAGTTAAACTATACAGTCATTGAAAAGGAAATGTTGGCCGTGGTTCATGCTGCAAATAAGTTTCGTCATTACATAACTGGTTATGAAATTTTTGTCCATACAGATCATTCAGCCTTACGGTATTTAATGAACAAGTCTATCACTAATGGTCGAATTAGTAGATGGTTATTATTAATGCAGGAATTCAACATCATTGTTCTAGATCGACCTGGACGAGAAAATCAAGTGGCAGAATTCCTGTCTCGTTTACACAATACTGGTGAGATTGTTCCGGTTTCAGATAGTTTTCCTGATGAACACCTGTTTGCAATTTCTGTTATCACTCCATGGTATGCTAACATTGCCAATTACTTATCATCAGGCCAATTACCACCATCTATGACCTCTAAAGAAAAGAAAAAGATTATTAAACAAAGTGCTAGGCATATATGGGTTAATGGTGATCTCTTTTACACAGGATATGACCTAATTATAAGAAGATGTGTACAACAGGATGAAATCTTAGATATTTTAAAGGCATGTCATGACGAACCGTGTGGTGGTCATTTTGCAGATAAAAGGACAGCATACAAGATACTCAATCTGGGGTATTATTGGCCTACTATCTTCAAGGATGCTAAGAGGTATGTTAGAAGTTGTGATACTTGTCAACGGATGGGACGGCCAGTCCGGTCTGATGAAATGCCACTCCATCCCCAAATCCTCATTAAACCATTTGAAAAGTGGGCCCTTGACTTCATTGGTCCAATTAATCCACCATCACAAGGGAAGAAGTATATTTTGGTCTGTACGGATTATGTTACTAAGTGGGTAGAGGCCAAGCCTTTACCAAGAGCCACGGAGCAGACTGTGGTAAACTTTTTTTTTGAGGAAATCTTTGTCCAATTTGGGGTGCCTAGGGAAATTGTAACTGATCAAGGTGCCCAATTTACTTCCAAATTAGTGCAAGAGATAGCAGAAAAATACAAGATCAAGCACAGAAAGTCCACCCCTTACCATCCACAAGCCAATGTCCAAGTGGAATCTACAAACAAAACTCTAGAAGGCATCATCACCAAAACTGTTCAGATGCATAGGAAGGATTGGTCAGCAAAGCTTACTGAAGCTTTATGGGCATACCGGATCACTTGGAAAAACAGTACTGGTTTTTCTCCTTACCAGCTTGTCTACGGTAAGCAAGTCCTCCTCCCTATAGAGTTTCAAATTCATACGTTCAAACTAGCAGCAAATTTAGGCATGGATCTTTCTGAGGCTCAGAAATAAAGACTACTTTAGTTGAACCAGCTAGATGAGATGAGACAGGCTGCCATAGAACACAATATTATGATCCAACAGCAGCGAGCTCAATGGCATGACAAATTTATCAAAAAGAAGCAATTTCACATCGGTGACTGGGCATTATTATTTGACTCAAAATTTAAAGATTTCAAATCCAAATTCACTACTCATTGGCTTGGTCCATATGAGATTGTTGATTTCTATGACAATGGTTCAGTCAAACTTCAAACCATAGATGATGAAGCATGTCAATTTGTGGTCAATGGCCACCGGCTCAAGCTATACAACAAACCTATCAATAAGGTAGATTTTATACAACAGCGTTCACAGAAAAAGGAAATGCAAGTGCTGGATAGACACATCAGTGTTTTTCCTTCACCTGCTCCTTAGCTGATCTGATACAGCAAGCAAATAAAACAAAAAAATAAAAAATAAAAAGAAAACAAATATAAAAAAAACAAAAAAACAAAAAAATATAAAATATAAAAAATAAAAACAAGAAAAAAAGGAGGTTTAGTTGTGAAAACCAGTTCACTGGCACAATATAAACTTGAATTTTCTGTGGAAAACCAGGCTTGCCTGGCCATTGAAAATTCAAAAAAAAATCTTTTTCCAATTTCTTGTTTTTTTTTCCAAATAATGAACATCTTGTTTGACTTGAGGACAAGTCAAACGGTAGGCCTGTGAGGGGGATAAGCATTTTCATGTTTCTTTAGAACCCTCCAAGTCATTTTCATATGCAGAGGATTGTGATTTTTCATCAGCAGAAGGGACCTGATTACCAGCAATACAAGAGATTTTTAAATGCAGAGGGACCTGACTTCTAGTAAGGCAGAAGAGATCTACAGAAGGACCTGACTTTCAGTGAAGCTGAAGGAATCTGAGATAGCAGCAGACAGAAGACATCAGAAGGACAATCAGAATATAAATCAATTTCATCAGGTAGCAAGCTCATCTTACAGGAACATCAAGCAAGTCTGTAAGAATTTATGGTTTTTATGTTTTAAAAAGTCTCAGAATTCTTTGTTTTGAAGTGATGACATATTACCAATTATTGTAAAGCTTGACTGCCTATTTTTTTCATTATTCTGATAAGTTTCTGCCAATACTCTACTTAACTTCCATAGTTTCTGCCAGTACTTCACTTACCTTCCATTAGTCTCTGCCAGCACTTCATTTTTCCACCCTAGAGGTCAAGATGGTTGTCAGGATCAAACCCAAGGGAAATTTTAATGGCCAAAAGCTATACTGCATTCTACAGGACATGTATTGCACTCTACAGGATACATACTACATTGTACAGGCAGAGTTTTCTTTTTGGTTTAAAGACAAACAGGGTCTCCTTCTCAGCAAAAAGTGAAACATTGACATAAAGGAAATTTCAAAGGTTTCTTTTATATATGTATTTAGTGCATCATGCATTAGATAATATATAAAGTTTAAGGAAGAAAACAATGATCATACATATCTTCAGCATAGTTTTTTATAAAGGAAAAAGGTTTATTTTAAGAGAAAAAAAATTCCTTTTATTATAGCCTGTTTATTAACATTGGGTATACAACGAAACTGAAGTATACATTACAGCTGGTGCATTAAACGATGGGCATATAAAAGATTATAAATCAAAACCTTACCTTTCATTTTTTTTATGAGTAATTGAATGAAGAGGCACGTTTTTGAAATGATGAAAGGAAAACGTGGAATGATGCCCCACGACAGCATGTAAGCAAGCTTGATTCTGCATTTTGAATTGATAAAATTAGAGACCACGACTTGGTCATTTCCCTTGAGGCCGAGTCCAATGGTTGTCTCTGCAAAATCAACTCCTGTGTGAAGACAATCGGCAGTGAGAAGGAAGCTGTGAGTTACAGGAAGTGTGAATGCACCATTTGTTGAAGAAATCGCGCAGGAGGAAAGACAGTCAGTGTGAGGGACGCCGTGAATGCTCCAATCACTGTGGAAATCGTACAGGAGTAAGTAAAAAATAATTACACCAGAGAAGAGGTAAAGCTTAAAACCCTTTTCTTTGCTTAATACTCTGTTCATACCAACACAAATCCTTCATTTTCAGAGTATTGTTGAGGAAATAGGAAGACAAAGGCAGAGTTAAAGGTTGAAAGGTTCCTGTTTTCAATTTAAATTCAAAATGTCATCTAGATTGGAACCAAAAAAATTTAATCCCAATGATATTCATGAGAGTTGCCTTGAGATTTTTGAAAATAAGCAGTGGGTAAATTTCTTTGAAAAATTTAATGGGCATAATGAGCAGGCTAGTTTAGCTTTTGCTGAAGCCTTTGATGGAGAAAGAGTTAGAGTGGGGAACTTGCATTTTAGACTGTCAGAAGACATTCTAGCACAAGTTACTGGCCTACCACAGCAAGGGGAAAGGTTTTTCAAAACCAAACAGTTTAAAGATAAAGCATGGATGCCATTTTTGTGCAGGTCAAGAGAAGGGTCAGTCAATTGGAAAAAAGGGATACCAAGAATTTGGCTAGTTCATCCCTGGGATGAAATAGTTTACATCATTCAAAAATTTATTACTTGTGAAGGCAGATTCAGCATTGTTTACCTTTATCACATCAAGTTGTTACAACATTTGAAAGGTGAATGTGAAATCAATATGCCTTATTTCCTGCTACAGAGTCTAACTAAGATGGCTAAGGCTGTCCAAAGACATCCAAAAGACAAGATAACAAGTCTTTTTCACTGGGGACTTATTAAAATCATTATCCAGCATGAATTACAAAGGCAGAACCTGACATGGTCAGGATTTCTAGTTCATAATCAATTTGAAGAGCAGGAAGAGTTGCTTGAAGAAGGTTCAAAAGAAGATGAATTGCTGATGATAACATACCCTGAGGCAACAAGCTCAAAACCGCCAAAGGGGAGGAAGAAAAAGAAAGAAGTGTTGCTGATTACTGATGATGAAGACAACTCTAAGGAAGCAAGTTCAAAACAGCCTCAAAGAAGGATACAAACTAGAAGTGTGAAGAGAAAAGAAAAACAACATCAAAAACAAGATCAGATCTTCACCACCTACCAGAGAAAGCCAAGAAAATATAAACAAGCTCAAAGTCAATCAGCATTAGAAGATGAGGAACATATGCAAGCCTTGGGAAGTCAAGAAGAAGATCCAGCAGCTGAAAAAGGACAAGATATCCAAGATCCTGATGAGGTGATCAAGCAGACAAAAAGGATCAACCTCTTCTTAGACCAGCAAGAGAAAGAAAAAGAAAAGTAGTTAGAACAGGAATTACCCAAAGGTTCAAGTTCTCTTTTCTCAGAGCAGCAGGCTATGGAAGAGGAAAAAGAAGATTCAGCACAAGAGTATGGAGAATTGGGGATGGATGCAAATTCTGGACAGCTTCCAATAAAAATGAAGAAAAAGAAGGCTTCTAAAAACAATAAAGAGATTAAGAGACTGAAATGTGAAATAAAAGAACTTGAGCAAAAGAATGAGAAGTTAAGAGAAGTCAATTGGAAGCTGAAGGTTCAGAGGACATGCATCACTAAACAAGCATATAGATGGTATAAGCAAAGGAAGGTTTATAAGGCTAAGTATGAGAGACTGAAGGTCCTCTATGCATCTCGGGCATCAACAGATGCATCATCACAGACAGAAGACTAGAAGCAGGATGATCAGCAGTAAAAAATTTGGTTTTGAATAGGGTCAAAAATTTTGGCATGAGGACATGCAGCAGTTTCCTCTTGGGGGAGATGTTGGGCACCGTTTTGATCTATTTTTGCCACTTAGATATCCTTCATTTCCCTTTATAAAACCTTCATTTTGATTAGAAAAGCTTTAAAGTTCACCCATGAACCTTGGTTAAGAGGTATAATGTCATTACTTTCTAATAAATTGAGTTTTGAGACTTTTTAAGCATTTTAACTAAGATTTTTATTTAGATTACGGGATGTACTAACTTTCTGTATTATCTCCAAGATTGAGAATTTGCAGGACAGCTAGGAGGGAACTGGAATATAGAGAAAGGATCTTTAATGTCGAAGCATGGATGAACATTCAATGGATAGGTGATGTGGCCTTTATAGATGTCAAGTCAACCTCAGTCAAAGGCGACCACCTGTGCCACATTCAACACAAATGAAGGGGCAGTTTTGATTTTGTGGAGTTTCACGATTCTGATGAGGATCTCGATAGCTATGCTCATTAATTAGTTTACAGGATTATAGCATTTCCAGTTTTATTTCGAATTGTATAAGTACTTCACAAAACAATGAAGAACCATCACGATTTTGGGAAGAACGCATTTGCTTCTGAACTGCGTGGTTTCATTACTGTGTAATCAATTTGATGGTGAATACATTCAGAGTTTAAGTTCTGTAATTCTTCAACTGTGTGTGTGGACGAGGCAGTGGAGGGCCCCCATTATTGAGTTTACACATTCTTTTACTTGCCGGTGTAGCGATTTGGGTGATTGCAGCGATTTCATTTTGATGCAATCTATTTAAATCATGCCATTGGTATGTGTTAATCCCTGTAGTTTCTAGTTTATTGTTGCAGAACGAATTCAGCTAGTTTTTAATCGATTTCATGAAAAAATCTGTTATCTTATTTAATGGTTCAAGCTGCTATTCCATCGTGCTGCTTATCACTTGCATTGTTTAATAAACTCTGTTCTTTTACTGGTTAAATACTAAAGGCATTGATGGTTCAGACCACGATATTCTGTATACTATATATTGTTGTTTATTCAATGGTGAAGTGGTAAAGGACAATTATAAATTATGAATACTGTCTTGTAAGGGAATTTAATTAATAACTGTTCATTCAGCGCTGGAGTATTGAGCAGAACCTTGTAGTCTGTATCCTAGGGTTAGAGTTGTTATATAATTGATTTTACTATCTCAGTTCTTTCACCAATAGACTGCTTCCATAAATATATTACTGTGTACTTGAAAAGAAACAAATGAAGTTATCCCTGTAAAAGGATTTTTGTATCTTTAAGTTACAGTATTGTTCATCTGTCAGTAGGTTCAATTCACAGTTAACTAGATTCCAGATAAGTCCAGCTCTAAGTCCTAAAACCTGGATATGCCTCTAAGCTTACTGACCCGGATTGATATAAATTTAAGGTCTAATTCACATTGGTAGATCAGAACCCAACAGTAGGTACCAAACCATTTATAATTCTGAACTCCCTTTACTATCTCATCTCCGCCATAGGATTCTGTTAAACATTCCATATTATCTACTTCATGATTTGCATCATATGGCGGGGTTTGTTCAAGCTACTAAGCATCCACTCACCTCACTGACTCACCATGGCCTCATTAAATTAATTATCTTGAGGACCCTTGCTCAATATAATATAACCTGGGAGAAATTTACAGCTCGAGCTCAGGAACCTGCTCCTTTGCCCGGTGTCCCAATAGAACAAGAGCAGGTCCATCCATAGCTAGGGGGACACGAACCACAACAGGAGAACCGGAGCCCCTCCAATGTAGTTGGGTAGGGAGATGAAACAAGATCAGAAGAAGATCAACCAGGGGCACAAACAGAGCAATTGAGAGATGATGTAGATAAAAACCCTGTGGAAGACCCAAATAACAAGGTAGCTCTGACAGCAGAAGGTGAAAATGGAACAGCACTAAATGATGCGACAATTGAACCTGAAGGTGATAGAGCCATAGCAATGGAATGAAATATTGAGCTGGTGACCATTGAATCCTCACCTGAGTGGGGAGGAACTTTGATTGAGGAGGAATAGCCCGAGGAACAAGAAAATGCTAGAACTGGGGACATTCCTTCTACCTCAGCTATGAATCCCAATATTCCAGCACCACAAAAGAAAAGGAAGAGATCAATTGACGAAATTAAGATAACCCCACCAATAAGAAGTAAAATAACCAAGCCAGTTGCAGCAGCAGAAGTAGCAAGAAAAAGATGGAAAACCTTAGAGACACAGATTGAGTTCCCCACTCTTGAACCCAGGCCAATTGATGCCCTACAAGGGCCAGTCGAAGAAGAACCCCAAATTGAAGGACTTATGTTTGAGAATACGCTATTAAAAGAGGAAGTCCAAATACTTATAAGGGAATTGGAAAATTGGAAAGAAGCATGCAAGAAACAGGGTGAAAGGAAAATGCACACATTGGTGGAGGCTGCGGACCAATTGGAGGGACCAAATTCTACTGGGCCTGGAAAGGAAGAAGAAAGAGTGGTCTGTCCCACCTGTGGGGAAATATTTATGGAAGTGGGCCATAAGATTGTAATTCGTGCCTGTACAACACAACAATATACACCTACAATAGAGGGAGCTGCAGAGAAAGAAGATGATGTCACACAAGAACCAGCATCTTTGAATATTCTTGCTAAAGTTGCCACCAACTCTAGGACAGAGGAACCAAGGGATGAAATCATTCCTGATAGTGGGGACGAATATTGTACTTTGACCCCGGAGTGCTCCTGTGACACAGAAATTATAGAAGTGGAACCACAAAGGCAAGACAATGATGAGATTGAATAGGGTGCTGTCACACAAGAACCAGCATCCTTGAGTGTGCTTGTCCAAATGGCTGGTCAGATGGGAGAATAACTTGGGATTGAGGGCACTCTGGATTTTAATGAATAATTATGTACTACAACTCCAGAATGTTCCCATGACACAGAAATCATAGAAGAGGAGCCGCAACATCAGGGAGATGAATAAGTGAGCCAGGATGTTGTCACACAAGAACCAACATCCTTGGAGGTTACAGCAAGGACTCTTGAAATGCAACTAGAAGATAACCTTGAAGTGGATATCATCCCTGATATGCATTGGAGTGAAGATGAACAAGTCCAAACACAATCCTCAGGTGATACTGAAATCCTTGAGGAGTGGTTGCACACTGAAGAAGACATCCAATATCAGCAGCAGAAGGACAAAGAAGAACAGGGCTCTACTCCACAAGAACCAGTAGCCTCACAGCCTCTAGCTGAGACAGCAGCTAACAATCAGATAGAACATGGGATTAAAATTCGAGGGGAAGTTGTGCCATAAGAACCAACATCCTCACAATCGGCTGCCAAACTTGCCACGAGGGAACTTCAGAAAGAAGACACTGTTACACAAGAACCAGTGTCTCTAGGAGTAATGGATGCGGTTGTTGAAGAAAGTCCAGAGAAAGATGCTATCACACAAGAACCAACAACTCTCAAAATAGATTCAGATGTGTAGGGTGCCCAATGGGGCACATCAAGAGACAAGGTGAGGACTGAGCCCCTTAGAAATTTCATCAACCTGGACTCGAACAAGAAGGAACATCATAAAGAGGAAATCCTGAACCTTACAGCAAAAAGCTCAATTCTGAGAATGGAGGTAATCAAATGGAAGAGCCAGGTGGAGGAATTCCAGGGAGGGATGATTTCTCTTATCGAGCATAAAAATATTATCAGGGGATTGGACGAGAAATGGGTAGAAGAACGTATGAACCAAGGAATTCGGGAGGAAGAGCTACAAAGCAATTTGAGGGAGCTAAAAAAGTTCCAATTTATGTAGAGAGAAAAAGAGCAGATGTATGCTCTCTCTCAAGAACTCCTGGGCACCAGGATTCCTTCTTCTTCTTACCCCGTCTTCCTGTTTGAATAGTTTGTTTGGTTTAAGTTGAGAGCTGTGAAAGAAGGGAGGTCATTTGAGATAACGACCTCAGCACAAATTTTGGAAACATTTTTTGGAAGTAATTTTGAAGATCAAAATTTGCTGTGTGAATTGTACTTGCATGAGATGGATTTCCCTCTGGATCACCATTCAAATCCTGTCCCTTTTTCAGGGGATGTTTAGTTGAGGGCTTTTGCCTCGTTTGTGAACAATCATGCTCAGTGGGAGAGGTCTTTTCAAACCTTTTCTCATAATGAAGCTCACTCTAACCTATGGGTTCGAAGTGAGCCTCAGAATCCTGGTATTCTTCTTGCTCGGTATAAAAGTTTGCTTTCATGTCCCATCCAGGCTCGGCACATAGTGGAACATCAGGAGGAAGTGATTTCTACTTGCACCAACCATATTTCCATAAATCAACAAGCAGCATTGGAAGGAAGTAAGCACAGATGGTAGGTTGCCTCTCCTATACTCAGAAGTCGATACCCTTATTGTTTCAGGAATTTTGAACAGGAACTTTCCAAGGTCAAGGGCTATGTTGGATGTATCAAGGAATGTGAGGCTAATTGGTTGGGTCTGAAATTTAAATTTCCCCTCATCTGGTGGCCGAAAAAACCATATAGGATGGAATTCTCACTAACTAAGGCAGAAGAGCAGCGATGCTGGAAATATTGGATTGCTCACAGAGGGTTTTTAGAGAAAGAAGGGGTGCCTGAGTTCCCCCACAACTTCTCCTCTCTTCACGAATAGAGCTCAGTACAAGATTTGGATTCAGAATGATGGAGGTTGTTGCATGAGGACATGCAACAGGATAGTTGGGGGGAGATGTTGAGCCCAGAAATGGCCTCTTTTGACCACCCTTAATTACCTCTTCTCGTTCTATCCTACCCCATTCAGCATACCAATTAAACAAGTTATCCCCACTCTACTCTTCAAACTACCAAGGTATGACTGGTCATTGTTTTATTTTATTAATACTTATGATTGTGGTAATTAAGGCTTTGTATCTCTCAATGCACTAACATATTATGGTTTATAAAGGTATTTTGAGATAAGTGGACTGCAGGAAGATTGGGCTGAACAAGTCTCGAAAAGGATGGATATTCACTGCTCAAGCTGATCCTCAGCCATCCTATCATCACCCAAGGAATACGGTTCTAGTGTGAAATCCCGGACAAAGCTATGACAAGGCAGCTATAACAGAATGCGTCAAATTTGGAGATCCATAGTACATTGCTGCTCGTGTGTAGCCGTAATCTAAAGATATCGTCACTCCTGGGGCATTAAAAGTTTTCCTGTGCTTCCTATTTTTCATTCTTCCATGTTTGTAACAGCCATTGTCATTTAGGGCACCTAAAGATCATATATCTTCTTGGCTTCCCCATAATAGGATAAGATGTTACGGTCCACATGGTATAAGTATGGAGAATTGTCTCGACCCAGGGGGTTGTTGAATAGATAATAAATTCATTGTATTAGCTATGAGGAGGAACTGTGTAATTACTCTGTCTTTTAATACAAGAAGTTACTTTTGATTTAAGGGTTTTACACCTGTTCAACCAGCATCTCTGTGTGAAGGCTAGGCCCGCCTTCCACAGAGATTGCTAAGTTAAATTAGGACGTTTCAATTCCTTTGTCGTGTGATGTTATGTTAATTTTATTCTTTTCATAAGAAGTTGTACAAGTGTGGATTTACAGTGTGGGGTGATTCCATTTCCTGGATATTTGTAGTGGTATAGCGTGACAGTCGACTGAGTAGGTAATCATCTCTTATGCAATGCGTGTGGTAACTGTAACAGCTCCTGTAACAGCTCTGATCATCCTGAGATCTTTTAGTTGTTGTTCCATGAATCTTTGCAACTTGTCTTTATTGTTATGATTACCGAATTTCATTCCTGCACTTCAGTTTCTTAGAATAGTTGAACTCAATCTTTGTATTTGAATTCCTAGATTGATATTTAAATTATGCTTATGGGTTCCTAAGATAATCAGATTGGATAGGTAGATTAATCATTCAGTGATGTGAATAGGATTTCCTTTCATCTGCAATTGTAATTTGGATGTGATGCTTATCTTTCCATTCTTAGATCAAGGTATAGCAAAAGGTAATTGTGATTATAGTGTATAGAAGATAAATGGGATTATGTAGATTCTTGGGATGAGCATAGTTGAACAGAGGATAGTACTGTTGAATTACAGTGACTTTGTGTTTAATCATATACTGTGCATTTTATCCTTGAAATACAAAGCTTTCCCGGGTTGACAATAAATATTGTACACTCTATACGTTAGTAGTAATCTACTTTCATATTGGGTGCTCGACAATGCTATAGCGAGAGCTGAGCACAGGATTAAGCTTCTCCACAGTCTTCTATACAACCCATAGCTAAAATATCTAGTTCAGGACAGCCCTAGGAAAGAAGAAAAACCTCCACCCCTGGGCCGCAAAATACCATCAATGAAAGTATGCCTACCAGGATATGGGCATCACAACCAGGAAAGAGCTTATGACAGCTTCAAAATCCCTAGACCCAAAACTTATCTACCCAACCAATGATTATAACCACCTTGCCCACGCTCCTATGGAAAAGAATCCGAGTGGTGCAAACAAAGAAACGCCAGTCTGCACACACCCACCCCTCTGCAACCTACTACCAATGAAACCCCCATGGCAAGGGCGAAGCTGACGACTGGCGTGAGGCAGGTGCAAAAAATCACCGCCTCATGAGCCATGAGCGGAGCAGTCTGAAAAACTAGAAAACGAAAATCGCAAAGGAAAAAACCCACTAATCCTCGAGTATAAACAAAAAGACTGAGGCAAAAAACCTAAAACCAACAACCCCAATAAATGATCATGATGATGGAGCAGGGTAATAAAATCCTACCTGGTAAGGAGGACTGATGGGATAAAATTGCTTGGTCCTCACACGGCTAACTGGATTTGCAACGTGACTAACAGCTCGCTGAGAAAAGCATTATAGCTTCGATGGGCAACAAATAACCTTGACAAGTGTCTGTGGTGCTTAAAAAGACTTGGCCAATGGTTCAATGAGTGGTCCACATGCAAGACTTAATGGAATTTAATGTATAGGGACTAAATTTAAACATAATGATGACATCGGGTGACATTGGATAGTTAGCCGACAACTATCAGATGGAAAATCATCTTCTCAACCGAAACCCATCTGTTGTACAGGACAATACACCCTTGTAACCTAGGGTATGGGGTTACCAATGTCCTAAGACACTTGCAAACAATCATATTTTACAGAGAATGAAATAGGAATAGGAAGAGAGTTTGGCTTACTCGGTTTATGACAGTTGATCCAAGATTTGTCTTCTCCTGCTTCAATCTTCCCAAAGCTTCTAGGGTTGCTTCTCTTCACCTGCAAAGAGCCAATTCTTCAAGAAATATCTCATACATATATATATATATATATGTATCAAAGGTTAAATGAAATGCATATTAATATCATAATTGAAATCATTCATTAGCCAATATACATGAGACAAGCACAATACAAAGATTGGAAGAAGAATTTTCTTTATTAACAAACAATGAATAGGTAAGAGTACAACCCAGCTTCTGACACAAGGACTCCTCTGCAACCATGGACATTGAGTTCTGCTACTCCAAGACCCTGAAGGGATACCACCAGCATAACTTTGCTCTCCAAAAATTGATTGATTAGCCCCATCCCAAAGCCTCTATTTATACATGTGGAAATAGAGAGGTTTTGAAGGTTAGGATGGTTGAGACAGTTGGGATAGTTATGGATTAAGACCCAACTAATCTCATCTAATCGTGATTTATATTTTTTAAAGTTGAATCAAGGCACATATGGGTATATATATAAGCAAGGCATGTATGACATGCTTGTTTCTCAAAGGAAACTCGCGTGTTCAATGTACACGTGAGTTGCAATGCAAATACTCGTGTATGACACGTGAGTTGCAATGCAAAAGGGAGTGTGTGCAACTCTAGACTTAGAATAAAAATATGTCAAGTTGGTATGAAGATCATGCATCAATGGTCATGCACATCTAGAGTGTTTTGGCCACTTCAATCCTTATTTGTCCTTTTGTGTACCGATATAATGGATGTCGGTACTCGGACGGAGAAGTTCCATTTAGGTTAATAACAAATGCCCCATAATGTGTGAGGTCAAAGGGAAGCGATGGTAAAAATACATTACAATATTTATCTTGGAGAACTCAAATGTGCAAAGCAGCAGAGGAAGTACCCGAAACAAATACATATCAATGTCATATACAAAATCATATCTAAGGATGCCATGTTCAATATACTGGAACACTAGCTCCTTTACAATATTTGATTACATCATATGATACAGGTACTAGACCACGTATATTACAAAGATGGATCGAAGCCACAATATACAATGATAAGCCTTCAAAAACTAGCAGTTGTGTTACTGATCAGAACATAGTCTTGCAAAACTTAGGTTATAGATGTGACCCTAAGGTCTTCGTCGGAATCCAAAGGAACTAGTACAATCCCAACCATGTGAATAGGTATGTTGAAGTCAAACATGGAAAGGACTCAACAGATTGTCAATCAATAGATGAAGCTAACAACTGAAGCAAAGGAGTTCACCAATAATGGTAGTGAATCCTAAGGTACCATCGTCAAAACTCTAGGTCTTTGCATTCAGGAAGTGCTGATGATGAAACCATACTATGATGAGGAAGGCAATAGATCCTCCAACGGATCACAAGAGTGACTAGGGACTGGATACGAGAATGTAGACACAAGTAATACTCAGATAAGATAATGATGGGATCAGGCTAATAAACAGAGGAAGGGATAAATCCTTGAATAGTGAGCATGACACAATGATGACACAAGGCATATTTTAACTTACATATAGAACAACTAGACTTATCTGACATGTAGGAGACATATGAAAATTCCCCATGCATAAAGGAAAAGTGGAGGAGTAAAGACTCGAAGTGATAGTTGAGATGAAAGGATAAACTGAAACATGGGTATCGGAAAGTTCAGAAAGTGCCATGTTCAAGAATGACATGCTGCCACTATTTATAACCCAAAGAGAATACTTCTTCCTTATCTTTCCTGTTAAATTTTAATGAGTCCAGGAAATTTAGCTCGACTTTCTCTTCATTTTTGACAAGCTTGAAGAGGGGAGAGAATAATGCTTGATAATGTCACTGCTTCATGGATTTTATGAGCCCGAACTAGTACATGCTCATTGGTGTTTTTATATTTTGAGAGTCTTAAAACTCCAAAGAAGATTCCAGGGGGGTGCTTTTTTGTCCAATTTAGTCTCATGAGGCCAGAAAAGTATAAAACATACCACAGAAGAACTCTCTTAGCTTCCGAAGAAGTAAGGTGCACCTTTTTCATACTTAGTCATGGAGGTCCGAAAAAGGTTAAATTACCACCTACCCAATGCCCCTTCAAAATCAACTTATAGCTTGAGTTTTACGAGTGTAAAGGAAGGCAATATCACTCGGAAAGATCCATTTGAGTACGACAAATGGGGCTTACAACAATAAACTCGATGTTTTTTTCTTTAGTGTTTAACGATCATGACAAAGGAATAAAGTACACTTGTAATATTTTTCATGTTTAGGTCCAAAGCATGAAAAGGAGAAAACTAAGCTCATACTGGGCGTTCCTTTTCCATAAATTTAGTCCCTCAGGTCCGGAAAAGCGATAAACCTATACAAGAGAATACTCTTCTCAATTTCGTAGAAAAGAGAGTGTTCCTTTTTCGTATTATTCCACATGGTCCAAAAAAGCGACAACCTACCACCAATGTGGATTCCCATTCACATGTTCTTAACGAGACTAAATGGACAAGTTTACTCAGCAGTCAAGTCTATTTGGAGGAGTTAGACTTGGGCCTAAAGAAACTCCATAAGGATGGGGAGCCTTATAGAAGGGATAGCTTGTAAAAAGAGACCAAAATGAGACTTAATTTGGCGTGAAAAATAGCTAACAAGGCTCCCCTAAACCTATGATAGATGTGACATGAGTACCAAAAGACAACAAAGTGTTCTATACTAGGGTACTCATGGGAGGAAGGCCCTATCTACATATGAACAATGATGTAGGCAAGGAAAAAATTGTTAAACACCATAGTCTGTGGTTAAAGAAGTAATCCTAGAGTCAAAAGCGGATTAGGTATAGATGCAAAAATGCACATGGATGACCAAAACTTATCCTATATGAGCGGATAACAACTTTGAACAACTTTGAACATGTTGCATTAGGAAAAGAGAGTGGTATTAGTTCAAATATGAAATTGATTTTTTAAATTATAGGCCAAAACCCATAAATTGAAATTTTTCCTATATATAGTTCAAAATAGAAATCAAAACATACCATTTAAAGTTTTAACCCAATTTGGAAATATTTACCTCTAGCTTGGATTGCTCGTTGTGGACAAACCAGTGGATCATTTGGAATTCCGCAAGTGCCAGGTAAACTAGCTCTTCATTCTCTTCCATTTCAAGCGTTTAAATTTTCAATTTTATGCAAAATTTGGACGTCTAAGCCTATCTTAAGGGGGTCGCGTAGTACACGCCGGTAGGCGACTTATACACTCGCGTATATGCGTTATACACGCGACCTACTTGAAAGCAACCCGCGTGTACTGTACGACATAGGAAAAAATAAAATAGGGCCAAAATTTAAAGAATTTTCATGGATTCTAATGTTGAGTATTGGTCTAATGGATGGGTTTAACCATGGTGTTGGAGTGGAGGGAGAGGGAACATGAAAATATGGACCGAGACGCACTTCGTAGTGCCCCCACTATGAAATACTTATGGAAAAGTGGGTTTTTGAAATTCTCCTGCACTTCACCCATGTGGGCCAGTGTCCGCTTGCTCGAGTTTTTAATTGGCTATTGGGACCATGACCTTGGGGATTTTGACCTTCAAGGTGAGATCTTGTAGGTGACTTTAGAAGACATATACTTCATTACGGGGTTGTCTCTACAGGGAATGCCTGTCAACCTCAAGGGTACTAGCAAGGGCAGTGACCCCATGAGTATCCACGATTATGTGAACACTTACTGCGTGCCAGGAAGTCAAAAAGTGGGAACATGCGTCCCTATTGTGCATATTACCAATTTCCCGCTACAGGTATTGTTAAGTACTATAGTGATGGTTGTCAGATCCTCATTACTTCATCTTGCTAATCAAAACCAGATGAGGGTTGTTGTAGAGTGCTTGTAGGGGACTGTGTTTGACTGGTGCTTGAGAGTAATCCCAATCATGAAGAAACAACTCCCTAATTGCAAGAGAGGCCACCGTAATAATTTTGGGTTTTCAAGTGTACTAGTGGCCTTCTTTTTTGAGAGAGTGATGGAAATCAGCCCTGCAGTGCCACTTCTAGCATTCTCTCCTCGTCAGCTGAGACTGACCAGGTGGGGAGATATTTTCCTTCACCAAGGTGGTGGTGGCTCAGTTCAGAGTGGCTATGATGATGATTTCTACTTGTGGTGGGAGCGGCAACTGCCAACACTAGAGAAATTTCCATATGCTGGTTTGGATTTTCAAGGTGATACTGATATTGTCCTCCTTCCAGGAAGAGTATGGGGAGCACTAGGTATTTTACTTTTTAAAGTTGTTTTTTAAATTTTTATGAATTTTTATCATAAAGATATATAAATATGTATAAGAGTTTTTAAACCATCTTAATGTTTAAAATGCAGATGTTGGGCTTGTCCGCCCTGATGGGCATCCCAATATGTATGTGCGACCAATGGTAGGTGAGGACCAAGGGTGATGAGGGTGCTCGAGGGGAAGATGGCCAGGATTACCCAAAGAGTCACGACCATATGGATTGAGCATATACCTACAATCATGTAGGAATTTGTTGTTGGAATTCCACCTACCTGGATATGCCTTATGCGAAGGGTAGCCAAGGTAGTACTACTCTCTATAGATGCCACGAAGGTTGCTACAACTGAAGAAGCTGAAGAGGCTGGTGATGTTGATGATCAGAGTGACCAAGATGGTCAAGACTAGATCTAGGGCCATTTTATGGATTACGATCCAAATCTTGTATATTTTTGTATATTTACATAGTTATGACTGGATCTGAGGATCAAAACTCGACCTATCTTATGGATAGATTTTTACATATATATATATATATATATATATATATATATATATATATATTGTTGGTTTATTTACATGTGTTCAAAATGTATTTGTTATGTATTTTTACAAAATGTGCGTTAACTGCCAATATAAGATATAGTTTGCATATGCATCAGTTAATGAATTTTGATTTTGTGGAATATGATTGAATGAAATATAATCAAAATTTCTTTCCAGTAATCTAACTTATAAGAAATGACATAGCAAGATAGGGTTTCACACTTGATAAGCTCGATCGAGCTGGGAAACCACCAGTTGGGAATCAAGCCTGACTTCCAACTGAGTGATGCCACATGACAAGGCATCCCATAAAAGCTCAATAACAGCCCTGTATTCAGCTACATAATTAGTAGCATGACCTAGGCAAGCACCTCTAGAGGCGACTAGCTGTCCTAAAGGTGAGTAAATGACCCATGTGGTTGAAGCCAAGTTGCAAGTGTGATGACTAGTGCCATCGACAAAACCTACGAACCACTCAGAAGACATCTATAGCAATCACCAGATGATATAAGAACACTAACTAGCTAACTATCGTACATAAAATTACATACAATAAAATTACAAGAAAAAACAATAAGCCTAAGCATAGTGCTTCTTCAGGTAGAGCCAATTTCTAGGCTCAGGCAGCTTGTTTCCATCAAATTCAATCAAATCATATGCCCACTTTTTCAAGACTTTTGACACAACATAGGGTCCTAACCACATGGACTTGAACTTTCCTACCCCCAGGGGTTCTTTGTCTTGATCCCAGAACAAGACAAGATCCCATTCAGAGAAAATCCTAGGTTTGACCGTTTTATCATACTGGTTTTTCACCTTATTTTTATGAGCCTCCTTTGTTGTTAATGCATCTCTATGGTGTTCATCTAGATGTTCCAAATGCAGTAAAAGTTCTTCTAGTTCAGATGTGTTTGGAAGTACATGGATGGAAATTTTAAGTGATGGGATTTCACATTCAACCGGATTTGCTGCTTCCACCCCGTGAACGAGTTGGAAAGGTGAAAACCCCGTGGAAGTTTTAACATTGGTTCGGCATGCCCAAAGTGAAAGATATAGAATGATGTGCCAATTTGACCAGGCTGCATTGATAGTACGCTTAAGAATGGTCTTCAAGGTCTTATTGACTGCCTCAACTTGACCATTCACCTGTGGGTAGAAGGAATATGAATGGTCTTGCTTAAACGCTAGCATAATAGCCAATTCAATCATCATGCTATTTTTGAAATGGATGCCATAGTCAGTGACAATCTCTTTTGGAATCCCGAAATGAGTGATAATCTGGGTTAAAATGAAAAATCTGCAGTTTCTCCATTAGCCCTAAAGGTGGGCATTGCCTCTACCCACTTGGTGAAGTAATCAACAGTGACAAGGATATATTTATGCCCCCCAACCGAGACTGGGTTGAACGTCACATAATCTACCCCCCACTTAGTGAAGGGGCCCACTGTGATGACAGGAAACAAAGGAGTAGGATGTGACCGCATCTTCCTAGTGTAAAGTTGACAAGGATGACAATGCTTCATGGCTTCCACACAATCTTTAAATATTGTGGGCCAGAAATAACCGTCACACAAAATATTCTGGGTCGTTGCTAACCCAAATAAATGAACCCTGCATGCTCTGCTATGGGAATCATTTAGGACACGCTCGGCTTCCTCGTGGGTGAGGCACCGATGCAAAACAAAATTTACCCCTCTATGATACAAAGTATCTCCGACGATAAGGTAGTTTTTCGCATGCACGCGTAGTTTACGCCACTCTTCCCTCAAGAAAGTTGTAGGATACTTAAAAGTTTGGATATAGACAAGTATATCTTCATACCAAGGATCAGAGGTTGAAATCAGGAAAACATACTCATCTGGGAATGAGTCTTCTTCAACTGCTACATTCTCTTCCGTTGGAAATTCTACAATAAGTTATGCAAAGACTAAGGATTTCTTAAATTTGGCAAATTGAAAATCCAGGTCAAACTCCTGGAGAATGACTATCCATTTATTAAATTTGCCTCTGATTATTTGTTGGGACAAAACATACTAAAATGGATTGACATTTGTCACTACTGTAGTGGTCCTTAACATAATGTAGTGACATAACCTCTGCACAACAAAAATAGCTACTAAAGCCAACTTCTCAACATGGGAGTATCAAAGTTCAGGACTAGACAATGCACGACTAAGGTAATAGAAAAAATTTCTTGAAGCTTGTCATCTTCCTGGACTAATACTACCCCAATGGTCGATTCTAACGCGGCCAAATACAATATAAAATCTTGAGAGTAATCTGGCGGACATAGCAAAGGAGCCAACAACAAAGCTTTCTTTAATGCCTCGAAAGCAAGTTATGCGGTTTCATCCCATACAAATGGGGTGTCCTACTTCAACAGGCACATGAAACCTTTAGTGATCTTGGCATAATTCACAATAAAACATCTAAGGAAGTTGTAATTTCCTTGCAGGCTTTGAAGTTTCCTAATAGTGCGAGGAGGAGGCAGATTTACGATGGCCTCTACTATCAAAAGATCCACCTGAATACCTTTGTTTGAAACTATGAATCCGAGGAGCCATCCTGACTCGGTGTATAAAACACACTTGTGGGGATTCAAGCATATTTTACAATGTCTACATCATTCCAAAATCAAGCAAAGATGATCTGGACGATCGATCCTCTTACAAGAATGAGCAGGAAAATAATCTAGGTACGGCTCGACAATGTACTTAATATCATGGAAGGCAAAATTCATTACCTGTTGAAAGGCGTCCCCTGCATTTTTCAATCCAAATGGAATTTTTCTGTACGCGAAGGTACCCCAAGGACAAATAAAATTTGTTTTATGTTGGTATTCCAGCTTAATTTGAATTTGATTATACCCGGAAAAACCATCCATAAACGAAAACAATTCTCTCCTTGCACAAGCATCAATAATTTGATCTATGAAAAGTGTAGGGTAATTGTCTTTGAGACATGCCTTGTTCAAGTTGTAGAAATATCTACATACATGTATTGTCCCTTATTTTTTATCAATAGGAACAGGGTTGGATACCCATTCCGTCAAAGCAATAGGGTAGATGAAACCAGCTTTCAGTAGTTTTTCCACTTCAGCCTTAACGGCTGCCACCTTACGCGAGTTAATAGGTCTAAGATTTTGTCTTACCAGTTTGGTGTCAGGATAGGTTCTTATTTCATGTTCGACAATTGATGGATCAATGCCTGGCATCTCCTCATATGACCATGCAAAAACATCGTGAAAATCCTTAAATAAGGTAGTATAGATAGCAATCTCCTCCGGAGAGCAGTTTGCACCAATATATACATTTTCAATGACATCGAGGTTCACAGAGATGTTAATAGGAATGGTAACAGAAATGTTGGCCATGTTCCCCTCGGTGAAGATTCCCTCCCTTGGCAAGGGATTAATTGGTAACTCAACATCATCTGCTAGTCTCACGTGGAACTCCTAGTTTTCAATTCTACTTAACTCTAGAAGGAAGTAGGATATATGGTGAAGATCTTTGTAGATCTTGTCTTTTCCACTCATGGCTTCCAAAATGGCTTCATCTGAAGAAAAAACCATGTCTAAGCAATCTTCATAATATAAACAGTTCTCTGCTCAAGCAGGCAAATAAGCTTCTTCTGACTCCTCGAAGACTATAGAAGGAGTCGAAATCGGATAAGGAGTAGTATTAAAAATAGCTTGGTAAGCCTCTTCTACTGTTGATAAAGGCACTTGAGGTTCGTGACGGGTAGGAATGACCCAAGGATCAGTTCTATCGACAACTATTGTGATAGACTTACCTACACTCATGGAACCTAGATAGTTTATCAGGGTTGGGATATCAAATGTGCCCATTAACGATGAATACTTTCCAGCCCCCAATCTCTCTGTAGCAGGCTTAACCTAATCAACCAATGGTATTGTGGACTCATTCGTTTCCAAACGACCCCTTCGAGTGAAATTGAGTTGGTCAATAGTAACCAACTTTTCTTCATGTGGAAAAGCCACTACTCGAAGAAGAGCCGAAGCAATCACGCACATAGTGTAAGTCCAACTTCTCCCCAGAAGCAAGTTATAGTTTAATGGGGCATCAATCACCTCTACTTCAATAGACACGACTTTCCCTGCCAACTTAATCTCAAGATCTGGTAGGATACCATGAGGATGGAATGACCTCCCTTCGAAAGCAGTGAACAAGGTGTTTGACGAAACTAACTCGGGGGAACCCAAAGCCTTCCAACAAGAAAGAGACATGACACATGTGGAAGCACCCTCATCAACAATTGTGTGTCCAATGGTTTTTCCACAATGGATGATGTTAGTGCTAGAAATTGTTCTCAAACTACTAAAGAACAAGCCAACACAATCTTAATAAATAAAAATAAGTAAAACGGGTTTTTTAGGGTTTTGGTTGTGCAGTTTGTAAACAAGAGGGTAAAAACTCATAAGGCTAAGGCAAACACTAAATCATGCAACAATGAAATACTAAGATGTATCATATATGAAACATAAACCAGAACAGCATAAGCACATTACTGAATTTCATCCACATCTCACAAGCATTCCATGAGAAATAACCTTAAACAAAAAATGAATTTATAAACTGAGTGATCACACTAATCAGAAATGAAACCAGCAGATAAGATAAAAAGGGATTATAGTTTGCATATATACCATAATCAATAATTCAAAATACATAAGAATTTTTGAAACTTAGCTCTGTATAGTAGCTATGTGGAAATTAAACCCAAGTGATACAACAATTGCACTCACAAAATTGCTAATCAAACCTGCAAATTTACACACAAAGGAGACTAAAATTGGAGCATAACACTAATCTGTATTGAATAAGTGTACAATATCCAACCTTATAAAGTCATAGGCTGCTGCAATATATAATTACATGAGATATTCGAATGCATAAGGATGCCATTCGAAATAGTCAAAAGCAGGCTTACTAAATCTAGTCAAATCCCCCATAGGTGCATAAAGCAGTTTCCAAATCTACTTAGACGCTCACGAATTGGAAAATTCAAGTAGGAAAGCTAATAGGTGATGGAAAGACAACTCATACATTCTTTTATTAGGAGAAAATAATGGAGGATGATGAGGGCAAAAAACAAGTCAACTACACCTAGTCTTACTTTCCCTTTTGCCTCAAATATCAATAAAGCATGAAACTTAGCAGAAAAAGCAAATATGCGCTAGGGAGGATCTGGAATAAAGTAGAACTGCTAAATATGGTTTCCAGGAGGTTTCCCAAGCACTCCATGACTCATTTTTAGCAAGTTTGACTTCTATGACATGTGGAAGACAACTTGCATAGAGTGGAATATTGGAAACTAGGCAAATAAGACAAAATTGGATTAATTAATGTCTAAGGTAGCTAACTATGGGTTGATTATTCTAACACCCCCCCTTAAGCCTGACTTATGAGTAAATATAAAAAAACTATAGGGCCTAGAAACAAGGCTTAGTCACCCTTTACATACTGCATTTCCATTTAACCAAGGAAAGAGGGAAAAACCCAGTGGGAAAATCCTCCCTCAAACATGGATAGTAAAACAAAATTTGAAAATCTTGTCATCAATCATGCTTCATAGAATGATCAGCAATCCCCAGCAGTGATTTGAGATTGCTGAATTTCTTCTCACAAAAAACTTTGGTGAAGATGTCTGCTACTTGTTCTGAAGATGCACAGAAGAGTAGGTGAATGGTGCCATCATGCACAAGCTGTCTGATGTAGTGCATATGGATCTCAATGTGTTTGGTTCTCTGTCTCTGAACTGGATCATTGCAAATTCGAATGGTGCTCTTATTATCACAATAGATAATGGTTTAAAACTCTCATTCGAAGCCACACTCACCAAGTATCCCCTGCAACCATAAACATTGAGTTGTTGCATTTACAACTCCTTTGTACTCTGCTTCTATATATGAGAGTGCAATGGCACTCTGTTTATTGCTTAACCATCTGATTGGTCCTTCAGCAAGCATGAACACATATGCTGATGTTCAATTTTTATCTGTGTTGTCACCTGTCCAATCACTATCAGTAAACCCAATCAAATCAAGATCAAATTTAGCTTTGTAGAAGATCCCATGAGTCCTTGTTCCTTGAACAAAGTTAAGGATCCTTTTGGCTGCTCTCCAATGGATCTCATGAGGCTGATCCATGTATCTTGAATCCACACTTACTGCATAAGAAATATCAGTTCAAGTGTGTGTAAGGTATAGAAAACACCCAATCAATTGCCTATACAGTGTATTATTTACCATAGGAGAAGAACCTGCTTCTTCAAGCTTAACTCCTAAAAGGAAGGGAGTCTTGCTTGGCTTGCAATCTTTCATGTTGAACTTGTTCAGAAAATATGAAGCATACTTGGACTGATGTACCTTTATTCCATGTTGGGATTGATCAATTTTGAGACCCAAGAATTGGCTCAACAACCCCAAATCAATCATAGAAAATGCATGGTCCGTTGCATCCTTCAAGGAGGCAATTTTTTTCTTTGAACTTCCTGTAATCAGAAGGTCATCCACATACAAGACAATAATCATCAAAGAACCATGAATTAGCTTCAAATAAACATTAGGATCAGACTTGCATCGAAAAAAACTCAATGACAACAAAAATCCATCAATCTTGGCATACCAAGCCCTGGGGGCTTGCTTAAGCCCATACAATGATTTCTTTAACCTGTACACAAAAGATGGATTAGTAACAAAACATTGAGGCTGATACATGTAAATCTCTTCAATAAGATCTCCATTCAGGAAAGCACACTTCACATCCATGTGGTGTACCTCCCACTGCTTCGAAGTTGCAATGGCTAAGGTTATCCTGATGGAGTCCATCTTTGCCATTGGTGCAAAGGTCTCATTGTAGTCAATACCATGTAACTATGAGTAGCCCTTGGATACCAATATTGTATTATATTTGAAAGGTTAACCATGAGCAGCAAACTTAGTTTTGAAAACCCACTTACATTGAACTAGCTTCCTCCCTGGGGGGAGATCAACCAGTTCCCAAGTGTTGTTCTTCTAGAGTGAGCTAAATTATTCCTTCATGGATGTTTTCCATCTTGGATCATGCACTACATCTTCATATGTCTGTGGGTTTGATTCAACCATCAGATAGCACTTCTCTACAAATAAAGGGTTTTTCATACACATGGCACTCTCAAACTGAGATCTAGTCCTCCTAGGATCACTAGGATTTCCAGCTAGTTCCCCATTTGCATGAATGGTCTTTGCTGCCCATTTTGGTCTTGTAGGAATGTTAGGATCTACAATTAAATCATCATTATCATACATATCAGAATCAGAAAACTCATTTGTCTCTTCACTTACATTCAATACTATCTGGTGGTGAAGAAGACTCTCCAACTTCAACTGCTGTTAAAGGCTCTTCTTGAAACTAAACACTCCTTTCAATGAAGGATTTGCTTGTGCTCAAATTTATTAGATTGTACCCTTTTGAATATTCATAGTACCCAATAAATAGGCACTCTTAGCTTTGGGGCTGCAAAGCCTTCCTCTTTTCTGTTGGAATTCTAGCCCAAGCCCTTGAGCCAACAATCCTGAAATGGGTCACATCTAGCTTGTGCCCACTCCATGCTTTGAAAGGAGTCATACCATAAAGATATTTATGAGGCACCCTATTCTAAATATAGAATGCATAGTTTATAGCCTCATCCCAAAACTTTGGTGGCAAAGTCTTAGCCTGCATCATACAGGTTACCATCTCCTTCAATGATCTGTTCTTTCTCTCAGCAACACCATTTTGTTGTGGTGTGTAAGGGATTGAATGTTGTATCTGAATACCTGCATCTTCATAATACTGAATGAAATCAGACTCAACATACTCACCACCATTGTCATATCTGAGGATCTTGAGTTTCCTCCCATATTGGTTTTCAACCAAATCCTTAAGGACATTGAAGAGGCCAAAAACTTCGGACTTATGCTTCAGGAAGTAAACCCAAAAATACCTGGAAAAGTCATCTATGAAGTTCAATGCATATTTGGCCTGACTCATTGACATATGAGGAAATGGACCAGCAACATCATTGTGGATTAGCTCAAGAGGTGCAGAGGTTCTCTCATGACTAGCTCTCTCAAATTTATGCTCTAGGTGTTTTCCTAGGATACAATCTTGACAGACTCCCTTGGAAAACTTAATCTTTGGTAACCCTATGACCATTTCTTTTTCACTTAGATCGGAAAGATACTTATAGTTAAGATGGCCAAATCTTTCATGCCAGAGCTTGCTTGCCTCATTAGCATGAATCAGAAGAGCAGAGGGGTTTGAGTAGGGTAGAAAATGTGAAAACATGTATACCTTCAAAGAGTGATCTACGACTCCTTTTGCAATGACTTTACCACTCGAGATATATATGATCTCAACATCATCAAGGGATAATATGACCTTATTTGGAGAACCTGTATGAGTCATCTGATACATTGACAAGAGGTTAGAGAC
Source organism: Pseudotsuga menziesii (assembly GCA_001517045.1). NCBI lineage: Eukaryota > Viridiplantae > Streptophyta > Pinopsida > Pinales > Pinaceae > Pseudotsuga > Pseudotsuga menziesii. The sequence continues at coordinate 345,752 of LPNX010186759.1, forward strand.
AAGACTTGGAACATACAATACATTTCTGAACTTACCATGGTCAAGATCAATCCTTCCTTTCCCCAAACTGTCAATGAGAGAGTCATCTCCCAGCACTATTGGTGGACCTTTCGACATGTCAAGAAAGGAGAATACCTCCTTGGTCGAAACCATATGTCTTGAAGCTCTAGAGTCTATGATGAAGCTAGGTGAGCTTGATGTGCCAGCAACCAATGCATGTACTCTCTCTTTGTCCTCTGAATTTGATCCTCCTTCCCTCTTCTTTGAGCTATCAGGAAGGGAGATGTTATTCTTCTCCAGGAGTTGGGTCAGCATGTCAATTTGCTTCTTCATGCAAGAGCTTTCAGGATGATAGCCCTTACTGCAGTATGCGCACTTGCTCATTTCTCCATTGTTCTTCTGCTTCTAGAAGTTCTTCTTGGAGCATTGGGGCTCCTCCTGAGACTTGTTCTTGTCTCTCTTTTTCTTAGGTGGCTTCTTAGATTTCTTCTTGCCTTTTGAATCCACCCTTGAATCTCTACCAACCAAAGCTTGGTCTTTGGAAGGCTTGATGGTGCCCATCATCACCAGTTTATCTTGTTCTTGTGTGAGGGATTCCATGAACTCTGCAAGCTTAGGCATCTTCCAGGCTTGAGCTGTCAACTTGGTGGCATGGAAGGTCAAAAAAAACACTGAATATTCAAGGCCAAGCTTTGAGAGTATGGCCAAAAGTAGTTGCTCCTCCTTTTTTTCAATTCCACACTGTTTTAGCTGCAAAACAAGGGCTTTAAACTTGGAAAAGTAGAGTTGCAGGAATTCAAAGCTGCTGGGACTCAAAGAGATCAATTCATTCTTGATTTGATGTCCTCTCATATCATATGTCTTACCAAAAATCTCTACAAGCTTCTCCCACACTTCATTTGGTGATGCCAAACCATCAAGATGAAAAAGGAGGTCTCTAGATATGCTCAAACACAAGAGACCATAGGCCTCATCCCTCCTATTGTGCCATTTAATTTTCTCTATAGCTGCATTGGGATTTGCTTCAGTTTCCATAGTCACCCTATAGACACCTTTTGCTCTCAACAGTATCTCCGTCTTTGCTTTCCATTCAAAGAAATTAAAGGGAGTCAAGATGATCTTCTGAGATTGATCCATAGCTCAGAAATTGTCACTTCAACCAGCAGAATAGCTCCCAGTCAAGATGTTGAACCTACAATAGCACTATGGAAGGAGAGAAATCAATCTACAAAGGCTCTCATACCATGTGGAAATTGAACCCAACCGATAGAACAGTTGCACTCACAAAATTGCTAATCAAACCTGCAAATTTACACACAAAGGAGACTGAAATTGGAGCATAACACTAATATGTATTGAATAAGTGTACAATAGCCAACCTTAAGAATTCATAGGCTACTACAATATGTAATTACATGATATATTTTAAGGCATAAGGATTCCATTCGAAATAGTCAAAAGCAGGCTTACTAAATCTAGTCAAATCCCCCATAGGTGCATAAAGTAGTTTCCAAATCCACCTAGAGGCTCACGAATTGGAAAATTCAAGTAGTCAAGCTAATAGGTGATGGAAATACAACTTATACATGCTTTTATTAGGATAAAATAATAGAGGATGATGAGGGAAAAAAACAAGTTAACTACACCTAGTCTTACTTTCCCTTTTGACTCAAATATCAATAAAGCAGGCAACTTAGCAAAAAAAGCAGATATGCGCTAGGGAGGATCTCAAATAAATAAAAACTACTTAATATGGTTTCTAGGATGTTTCCCAAGTGTTCCATGACTCATTTTTAACAAGTTTGACTTCTATGACATGTGGAAGACAACTTGCATAGAGTGGAATATTGGAAACTAGGCAAATAAGACAAAAATGGATTAATTAATGTCTAAGGTAGCTAACTATGGGTTGATTATTCTAACAAGCTAAAAGCCTGCCCTTGTACAAAAATTCAAACCCTCTATCATTCTACAGTCTTACTTTTATCTTAGTTAACAAAAACAGTTACATAACTGAAAAACTGTTTTTTAGGTCATACCACCGAATCACTTAACAAAATAAAGTCATTCATACTAAACTAACTTATTTACAAAAATTAACTAATAACACCTATCATTTAAAGCATTTTACAAATATTTAGCAGCCTCTTCCAAAAGGGCTATCCTCTACAATGCTTGAATCTTTCTCCTTGTTTTCTGATGATCAGCTTCTAGGTCTTCGACTCTTTTTGAAAGCTCCTGATTTTGTTGTGTTATGTCTTAAACAATTTGCTTCAATTATGCACATAGACTTTTTGACTGTCTTTTTGTCTTCAAAGCTTCCTTGGAGACTGCAATCAACTCTTGGTAATGGCTATTGACCTCTTCTAATCCTCTCTTAATCTTTTGTTAGTAACTACTAACCCTTCATTTGTTTCATGTAGGAATTCTATCTGATACTTATACTATTTGATGCTTCTTTGTAAGTTCTCATTCTTTGAATAAATACATTGTCCTTCTAAGCCTGAATGCATTCCTTTTGGCATCCAAGGAATCTTCAATTTCTTAAAGATCTCCTCATCCTCCTCTTGCTACTCTGTCATAGTTACAGGAACCCTTGGAGACACATTAACTTCAAAACTGCATTGAGCTGATGGTTCTGCAATATTTTCTTCCTCTACACAAAAACTTGTCATGACTGAGTGCTGATTCATTAAATAATCCTGATGATGGCCTAAAGTTACTTTCCTTCGAACCTCTTTTAATAGCTCTGATATTTTAGTTTCAGTTAAGGCTGACTTATCCTTTAAAGTAACCTGTTTCTTACCTTTCATCTCTTTTACATCCAAGCCTTCATCCTCTTCTAACTCTTCTTGGGAAGAAGAGTCTTGTATCACTGTGATTTTTTTCTGAGTTAACTTAGGGTTTAACAACTTTTTGATGTTCAATCTCAATTTATTCTTGGGTCTGGTCTTAGGTCTCCAACCTACCCCAATCTCTCCTAGCATGATCAAAGTTTATCCTTGGTGCTTTATGGTTACTAGCTGAAACACCTTTCTTTTGACTCCTTGTGACACCAACTTCTCTTCAAACTATTCCTGTAAATCTTGTACACTATCAACCCTAGCTTCATCAATCAATGGGCTTTCCTTACTTTCTAACTATACTCCTATAGGGACTTGTTCTTGTTCTAACAAACTTTCATCTACTCCTTGATTTACTTTTTCATGAAGGCTATCTTCTACATGATCTAAATATTGCATTTGAACCTTCAATATTTCATCTTCATCAAGTTTATTCTGCTGTTCATTTTCAACATTTTCATCCCTTTGTGTCACAGACTTTCCTTGCATACTATCTTCTTCTGCTTCAACTATGAATTTTTTCTTCAATTTCTTGACTAAATTCTGTGCTTTGTTCACTTGTCTTTTCTTTGATTGGTCTTCTTTCTCAGATTGAAACCCAGACCAGAATAGAAAATAGTCCCAGGTCATTTTCTTCTTTTGGAGCACTGTACTTATGATTAACTTTATCAGACCATGATGAAATATGGACTGTTGAGTATGATCTTGATGCTCTTTTACTCTGTTGGACATCTTTTGCAAACCTTTTAGGAAAAATAAAGGAAGTTTCATCTTTGCTTCATGATTTAGATGTTGCAGAAACCTGAAATGGTATTTAAACACAAATGCATATCTTCCTTCACAAGTTACATAGCTTTACAGAATTTTAATTGGTTCTCTCCACTCTGGTTTGAACTTCTGTATATGCAATCCTTTACCCCATTCTACAACAACATTTGGAAGCAAGTAATTCTATGAATTAAAGGTAAAAGGTACCTTCTTGAACTAATATTCACCATCATCAAGAATTCATGTAGCCTCTTCTATTAGCTCTCTAGTCGGCTCAATCTTTAGGCTGTCAAAAGTAACTATGTCATTGTCCAATCCCTGAGCAAATTTATATGAAACTTCTGTGTGATGTCCATCAATATTCTCAAAATAATTCAGCCATCCTACCTCTGAAAATAACCTTGCACAGTCATGGAAAGCTTGAACCAAGACATATCTGAGGGTTCAGCCCTATTTGTTTTCCCACTCCTATTCATTCTGGATGATTGATCTTAATTATGCTTCCTTCAGTAAAGAGTTTAACACTATTTGAATGTTTGCAAATTTAACAGTCAATCATATGCTGAGAAAATTAAACCCTTGACATAAATTTTAGTTCTCAAATTGATAAGTATTTCAACCCTACTGACAGAAAAGATTTGACATTGAGCAAAAAATGAGTTTATGAACTGGTATTCATAGTTAATATCAATAACTATTCCTCTGTCAATGTGAACCCAAACTCATGGAACATGTCAATAATTCGCTTCATACCTATCTGAATAATGGATTCGATTGCTAGAAATCTACTTTCCTATCTTCCCAGGTGTCCAATATCCTTCTTAAGTGTATCTCTAGCTGCCATGACAGTGTTAATCAGTTACCTTGCAAACCCTAAATATCCGACCTTCTTCAATCTTCAACCACAAACTGCCAGGTCTTCAAACAGTTTCTATGATCTTCATGCATTCAGGAAATGCGTAGCTGATAGCGAATTATCCTCATCGTGCATAATCATTATCATGCCACTATTCTATATCTTCTAATCTCCGGACAACCGCAACTCACCCAAATGATTCTTTACATGATCTCACAACACTTGTCACAATGATTATTGTGGTTGAAACACGTATCAAACTCGTCGACAGGTGTGAAATACTTCTCTTATGCGCAAATTTTGAAAATTATGAGCCAAAATCATGACTTTTCAAATAGCACAATTTTCTTGTAGCGCCTTTTTTTACCTTTTCTGAGCTTGCACTACAAGAATATCTATTTTAACAATTTTTTAACCAAAACTCACAGCAAGGGGTTAAACTTTAGTTAATAGTTTTGAATAAAATTTTATGATATTCTTTTAGAACCTTTAAGTCATATATACATTCTACAAGCCCCTAAAAACCATGAATTTCACTAGGTAAAAGGAAAATTAAAAGAAAACCTATTAAATCAATTATAAGTATAATCCTGAATCAAAGAAAAATTTAAAAGAAACTAAAGTCAAAACTTTAAAATAAAAAGAAAGACCATACTTTAAAAACAAGCAAATGCTTTAAAATGAGAAACAAAAACAAGCTATAACAAATGACATCTACGGATAAGGCCACATGATATGGTAGGCACATTTTAACATCTAACAAATTGAACTTTGCCATCAGACTCGAAGAATCCATGCTACCTAAAGCTACTAAAAGGGCATCCCGCTGAGTGGGACAACTCTGAATCACTTCTAATGTAGACATCGCACAAGGATTTTGGGCCAAATATTCCACTACGGAGTAGTTAGAAGCGGCCCTAGAGTTTGGGTTGTGAAATGCCTTTTTAAATATACCCTTCGGTATTTTGGGCATTGGATCAGCAGGCTTTTTGATTGTGAGAGGGTTAGAGGTTTCCCCAATAGATTTACCTTTCTCAGGAGCCTCTGTCTCATAATTTTTATTTCTTGTTTGGAGCAAGGTACTAGATCGTACCATGTTGGTATAATTTTGGTCAGGAAGGGCACCCAAAGTGCCCCCAGCTACATTAGAAACAGAACCTGAATTCTATCCTTGGGGAAAAGGATCTTTCAGAACAGTCGGTTGTTGAGTTTTGAGAAGCTTTTAAGCTTGTTCCATGGGAGGGCATTGATGAATCAAATGATCTCCCTGGCACAACTTACAGGGAAATTTAACTTTATTATTTTCTTTTTTTCCCCCATCAGCATTATTTGTGGGTTTAGGCTTGTTTTGGTTTCCCTCACCTTTCTTCCCCTTCTTCTTCCCACCGGGTTGATGATTTCCCTTCTAAGAGGATTGCGCAAAAACATTTGCATTTTGGGGTGAGGGGGCAGCCTTAGCTGCCTCCACTGTAGAATTCTTGATGGACAACTCATGGAGCTGTTTAGATAAAGATTCTACAGTGGGAGAACTTACTGAACCAACCATGCCATCGGCATGGGGTCCAGGCTTGGGTTTCTCAACACTATGGGAAGACCGTGGTGCCTCAGGTATAATTTCATATAATATCCCAGACTGGGAATATATCAAATCCAATTGTTGGGCCATGAGGATGGCCTCTTATTCAGTAGTCACCCCTGAAGTGGATACATCCTTAGATATATAAGGCAACAAAGACTTAAGGAACTACTCTAATAGAAACTCGAGGGGAGGGTAGCTTTTATAAGCCTCTTCCTTCTTCACCACTCTTCGATGTGATCTGAATTGTGAGTGGATTTATCTTGCCTAAAAGTAGACAAGAGGTCTATGCCGGCATCATACAAGACAGGAAGTTGGAAGTGGTTCAAGAATACCTCTGCTAAGTCCCAAAAAATATCAAATGCAGCAAAGGGAAATTCGATATACCACTTTGCTGCAACACTAGTTAAATTCCTTTGGAACAAGCTTAACCGAATGGTGTCATCATTCAGTGAGTTGGAAGAGCACCATAAATGGAATGTGGTGACATGAGCTCCTGGATCTTCTCCAAATTTTCCCTTGAACTTGGTAATTTCTGAAGGTAGCTTAGTTGGAACAGGTGGCCACATAGCATTATGTTTCACTAGGTCATTCATTAACTTGTTTAAGTCTGGAAAGTTCAAAGTTTCCAAAAATGGAAGTTTGAGCCTAACTGGAGCATGAAAAGTACGAGTTTTGTAGGTAGAAATAATTGCCCCTTGGTTCCCAAATGTGAAGGTAGGGTTTCCCCTAGCTACTAGTTGTGAATTAGTTGGACTACTTTGAAATGGATTCCACCCATAAGCCAGTGGATTATTTCTATGCGATGCAGTATAGGTAGTTTGAGATTCTCCAGATGAAACTGGAGTCTAAAAAACTGGAGTGGGTATCCCTCCGCTAAAAATTGAGAAAGGAGATCTCGTGAACGAAGCTGAAACAAGAGTTTGGAAACCTTGACCATAGGTGTTGGTATTTCCAAACTGCATCCCCACATATGCAGGTGTAGGGCCTACATAAGGAGCGGATGGGGGAATGTGCCCCCCATTCCACAGAAATCCCTGAACAAATGAAGAGGATCCAATAGGACCACTCTAAGCAGTGTGTGCAAAATAGGGTGAAACAAAAGGAGCACTAGGAATCCTGGTGACAACCCCACTAAAAGGGCCTTCTACATTTGAGGAAGTGGAAGGCTGAACCACCTGACTTCTAGGTGAAAAAGGTGTAGTAGGTGTACTTATTTTAGGAGTACCTATAGGGGGGAGTGGCACTCCTCTAGTCGATAAGGCTGAGGTGGGGGTAGACATACCCTCCGTAGAGCTTTCCATAATGCTAGTCACGGGAACACCAATCACAAGTGAATCAAATGGAAGAACCTGAACGATCACAGGATTGTTTAAGTTAGTAAGAGGTGAATTAAAGTTTCTTGCAAACTCGTCAGCCTCCAAGTCTTCTATCTCTACTATAGTTGTATCAACATAGTTTTTCCTAAGTTCGGGTTCACTTGGAACTTCATTGATTCCTACCGGTTCAAAATAACTGTCTATATCTAATAAATGCCTTTTAGGGGGCGATGGAGGCACCACTATAGTAGTTGGAGGAAGGTTTTGCAACCGTCTTGAACTTCTGAGAGGGTTGTCCTCCACAGTTAAAAAAATAACTATTCACACACCCTAAGGCAGACTAAACACAAACAAAGCACACAACACTCACTACAAAATTTCCTACAGCCAAAGCAGACATACAGGGTGTAAGATATGCTTTCCAGAAGAAATATAAGAGATAGTTACTTGGAATCCCTATAGATGTTCTTAGGCACAAGCCGAGGAATCACCTAACCTCCCTCCCACACCTTCTACCTGGGTTACCTTCCAATCCCATCCAAGTTCAACCAAAAATAGCCTTTCAGTGTACTTGTGTATGAACCTTAGATGTCAAAGAGACTAAAGGATACCTTGACTATACTGACAGTCAGGAGGGACAGTCGAAATCCCAATTCGTACGCATGGGTAGGGTATCAAAGCCTAAAACCCTATCAACACTAACACCACACAGGGCCCAAGAGGTGGTATTGACAAAAGTCCCCAGATGCGCAAAAATCCTAGTCTATGCTTTGACAAGGAATCAGAGGGTTATCTCCTTAGTCCAAGCCTCCACGCGGCCTCGTTCTTAACTCCTATTTGAGAGGAGTTTCCCAGATATATCCAACATAGAAAAGGGTTTACTTAGTGATTGGCCAACTACGATTTCAATTTAGAACTTATGGAGAGTTAAACTCCCTATCCCACAAGTCTAGCCTAAGATAGTAGGTGAAAGAGCCTAAAAAAAGAACTTAGTAATAAATTTTAATTTATATCATTCTTTTTAGTAGGTTGTTTTTAGTCAAAAGGTAGATGACGTGAAACTAGTGTGATGTTATAGACTCGATAAGAAAAAGCAAATTGATGCATAAAACAAATATCAAAGTAGATTGTGACTACTTAAACCAAATTCCTTTTTCTTTTTATAAATTCAATTTAATGAACTTGAAGCTAAGTATGAGAAACTACAAGACTTTTTATGAATTTTTGGAAATTTTCGTGAAAAATAACGAAAAGCAATACTATATGCAACCTAATGAAAAATATTTTTGTCTTTTCTTTTCAAATAACTTCAAAAAACTATAATGCAAATAAATGCAACTTGAGCAATTTGACTATTCTTATCATATATATAGTGAAAATGAGGCAAAAGGATCCCAAAGTGACCTACTTCAACCAAGAGGAAGAAGACTAGAACGATCCCTAACTTGGAGAAACTAACCACTTTAAAAGTTTGCTAGATTCACAAAAGAAAAAGCTCCAAACTGATACTACAAGATGGAGCACAGAGTATAAAGCATCTACAGTCTTGATCACTGACCTAGACACAGACACTCAACCTATAGACCAAGCAGGAGGACCACCTACACTTCACAAATGAAAGAATTTCAAACAAAAATCTCAAAGGCTTGATGACCAAGCAAATAGTGTGACACATAGAATTCAGACTCACAGAGTCATGTCATTAACACAAAACTCCCAAAACAACTCAAAATCCAAAGCGAGAAGGAAAAGAAAACCATATTCAACTTATAAGTTGCTACAGGGCACACACGACTATGTATTTAGACAACACACGTACGACACGTGACTATGTTACACAGCAACTCGTGTATACAAGGTTACACACGTGACTATGTACAAAGCAACTCACGTGTATTGCTAAAAATTTTCAAAGGAAAAAGAACTAGCAGAGGATTTTGGGAATACTACACTATAAATCAAAAGACAAGATAAAATAATCACAGACAGAATCAAAATCAGAACAAAGGTTGGTAAAGGGCCCTACATGATGGACCCACAACAGGCTGGACTCCCCAACGGAGTCACTAGTTTTGTTGTACAGGACAATACACCCTTTGTAACCTAAGGTCTGGGGTTACCAAATTACTAAGACACTTGTAGACAATCATCTTTTACAGAGAGTGAAATAGGAATAGGAAGAGAGTTTGGCTTACTCGGTTTATGACGGTTGATCCAAGCTTTGTCTTCTCCTGCTTCAATCTTCTCCAAAGATTTTAGGGTTACTTCTCTTCACCTGCAAAGAGCCAACTATTCAAGCAAAATCTCATATATATATATATCAAAGGCTAGATGAAATGTATATTAATATCATAATTGAAATCATTCATTAGCCAATATACATGAGTCAAGCACAATACAAAGATTGGAAGAATAATTCTCTTTATTAACAAACAGTGAATAGGTAAGAATACAACCTAGCTTCTGACACAAGGAATCCTCTGCAACCATGGACACTGAGTTCTCCTGCTCCAAGACCTTGAAGGGATACCACTAGCATAACTTTGCTCTCCAAAAATTGATTGATTGGCCCCATCCCAAGGCCTCTATTCATACATGTGGAAATAGAGAGGTTTCGAAGGTTAGGATGGTTGAGATAGTTGGGATATTTATGGATTAAGACCCAACTAATCTCATCTAATCATGATTTATATTTTTTTATGTCGAATCAAGGCACACACGAGTATATATATAAGCAAGGTGTGTATGACATGCTTGTTTCTCAAAGGAAACTCGCATGTTCAATGTACATGCGGGTTGCAATGGAAATACTCGTGTATGCGAGTTGCAATGCAAAAATGAGCATGTGCAACAATAGACTCGAAATAAAAATATTTCAAGCTGGTCTAAAGACCATGCATCAATGGTCATGCATATATATAGTGTTTTGGTCACTTCAATCCTTATTTGTCGTTTTGTGTATCAATATAATGAATGTTAGTACTCAGACGTAGAAGTGCCATTTAGGTTAATAACACCATCGGGGATTCCATAGTTTCTAACCATAGGGTATTGGGTGAACCTTCCAAAGACCAACGGGTGGAAAGAGACAAACATCTCCTATAGTATCGGGTGGAAATCTCAAAGTGATCTGATGCACATTGGCTGATAAGAAACTCTTCTTCCGAAAAAAACTCATGTGTTAGCTCGGTATCGGCTGGGATTTCGAAGAACATCGTGTTGATGTATTTGTAACTTTGGAATGTATTCATTTGTATATCTTATATTGTACCCTGATGTTCCTATCGGGAGAATCAGTTGTATTTCATTGTACCCCGATGTTCCTATCGGGAGAGTCATTAATATAATAAAGTCATGTAAAGTCATTGAGGGTAAACCTCTGTTGTAATTTGGGGCAATAGTCCCCACAATTGAGTTGAGGTTAACCATCCTTGTTGATCAAGGGGGAAAATTCCCCACAGTTGAGGGACACTAGGGTTATTAGACTCTCCTAGAGATGTCAGCCCTGGTAAGTAATTGTCAAGTCAGAAACTAGTATAAATAGAGAGTGATACTCTCTATTTGATACACACACACACTCACTCAACTGGGGCACATGAGGGAGAGAGGAAGTGCTCACACAAGTGAGAGAGAGAACATCTATTGGAGATCATGTTTTTTGTCTTTGGGTTTTACTACTACCATTGGTGCTCATTCTATCTCTGAGGAAGTTGTAGGGTTTTCTCCTTTATGGTTTCCCCGAGGAAAATCTTTGTATCTCTTGTCTCTTGTGATTATTGTTGTGCATGTTATTCTCTCAGATAAGATCCTAGATCATATTGCTTAAATGTTAAAAATATAACATGGCATCATAGCTAACCTAAGAAGAAGACACTGTGTAGCTACAGAAGCTAGGGCTTCTTACTTTTTGGGTCTCTCTCCACAATCCATAAACAAAAGGAGTCTAGGCTAACTCTCCATTGAAGGGTGCATCTTTCTGTCGAAGCAAAATTTGATTATGGGCATTTTTAGTTTTTGCTGCGGGAAATTAGGGATTTTACAAAAGAGGAATTTTTTAGTGATCCCAGCATAGGATTTCTCTCCTCATCAAAATTGAATTTTAGGGACCAAGGTTGAATACTTTGGTTGGGTGAAACTCTGGGAAATTCAAACCCTAGTTTGACCATGGGCCTGGAAAACCCTAAAATACTAAAATTGATAGTTTTGGTACATTCGCTATATATCGGGATTGAAGACGTCTCAGCAGCCTAAATTTTCACAGAATGAAGATAAAATCCTAATGTACCCTATGTAAAAATGTTAGCCTCAGATTTGCTATATTCTGGGAGATATGATACCTCCAAGTCAGGGTTCCAGCCCCTTCCAGGATTCATCCCTAAATAGGACACATAGGGATAATTGCTATATCTTGGGCTACGAAGGTCCAAATAAAATTTTGCAAGATGTTCCATATAGGGCATAGACTTTAATTTATGTGGTAAAAGTTTCAGACCCTGATGATGAAACAATGACACATGGAATTTCATACAACTTCGCTATGATGAATAGTCCTAAAACAAGTCACCTTGGTAAAACACTCATAAGTCCGAATTGGGGAAACCAAATCTTCTCAAACCTATGGTGTTGGAAAGAGGATAGGTGAGGCTACCTCAGTGCAAAGTTTTAGACACAAAGGAGCAGTACTTTCAGAGATACCATATAAAAATAATCAGGCATGTATGTAGAGGAAATTGGAAAACTAGGGATTCCTGTTCCAGGAGATTCCCTCCATTGTTTTCAGAAAACGAGTACATTGGACAACTCACCTTGAGGAGGTGCATATTTCTATCCAATCATATTAGAAAGATTCCAAGTTTTGAAAATTAGGGTTTCTCTGACAAACCCTAGATCAGCCAGCTCCGGAACTAGGATGAACACCTCAAATCGGTAAGATCTAATCTTTTGCTATTTACTTTTGAGGTTCTCATTTCAAAATGAGTAATCACACTAGCTTGATGAAAAGATTGGTGAAACTGACAACTTCCAAGCATGTAAGTATTGGATCTCACTGGTTCTTGAATAAAATGAATTGGACACCTACATAAGTGGAAAGGTTCCAGTTCCAGAGGGAGATGAGGCTAAAGCCTTACACAAGAAGAACTTGGTCAAGGCCAAGAGGATCACCTTATACCACATGTGTATTCCCTAAAGACACCTAAAGGGATGTTTGATTCCTAAACCAAGATATTTTGAAGTGAAGAATATAAATCAGAAGAAGTATAGGAACTCCATGATCATTGAAAAAATTGACTTGGATCAGTATTTCAGTAAGAAAGTTCTAGGAGCCAGAGGGAGATGAGGCCAAGGCTAGATCCAAGAGAATCATTACATATTCTATTAAATATCATCTCATCCCTCATGTGTCATCCTTGAAGACACCAAAAGGAATTGTTTGATGCTATGACGAAGCAATCGAAGAAGAATAAGATATGGTTATAACCACCTTGAATGGCCTCTCGGGATCGTGGGATTCATTCATTCAAAGAATGTGTGCCAGAAGGAAGTGATTACTTTCAGCAGACTCTAGGAAGAGCACACACAAGATTAAGCTTGACCCATAATAAGAGAAGAGAGGATGGGAGCAACTAAATATCAAGTGCTCATGATTCAAAGAAGATCCCTCAAGCGATGAGGAATATGAAGAACTCAATTCTTGAAGAACCTCTTATCCATCTTAAGAATTTGGATAAGAAATGATGTTGTTATGAATGAAGAAGATGATGAAGCTGAAATAAGGATTCTACCCATGAAACAAATAAAGATAATTATTCAATTATCATTTCATGATATTATTTTGTTATGCATTTGTTTATATTCAGTTGTTGTGTTATGCATGATAGAATGTTTGCATTAATGATAGTATACTACCAATATGCATGTGATGGGTAAGTAGCTCATGGTGCTATACAAATCTCCATTGCTACTTATCTAGAATGAAACCTCTTTGATGACATATTGGATTAGCGCACAATCTCAATGATGTCATGGTAGATATGGAAGGCATCTAGAAAGTTTTCGTGAGATATGGATGGATGTTGTATTGGCTAAAATAGTTGCATGATTATATCTTGATGCAAAATAATTTTTCATTATGAATATACCTTATGAAATGTTTCTAACCATACAACTAATGCATTTGACTTGTAGGAAATATTGCGTACAATCACCTACACGAAAATAAGGAGGAGACTTGTTACGAAGAACAAGTGATGGCAGTTCAAGAAATAATACAAAATGAAGAATAGTGTGATGACACTTCAAGAGGTCTCAGACACAGTACATTTATGTGACATTGTTGAGCGACATCATTGATGCAAAACCTTCCAACTATGAAGAAGTATCCAAGAAGAAAGGGAAGGAGAGTACCAGTTCAAGAAGTATGATATCTAGGATGCAGCATTGATACCTGAATGGAATTTCATAGATGCAACATGTAGTAGACAACAACATTGAGAGATACAAGGCAAGATTCGTAGCACAATGCTTCTTACGGAAAGAAGGCATAGACTACAAAGAGACATTTGCAGCTAGTAGAAGATAAGACACATGACAGGCATAATCATGTGTGCAAATGAAAGAAGGCCTTGTACAAGCTAAGAAGGCACCCATGGGATAACACATACATGAGGAGCTTGAAGATCACCTAGAGTGATGAAGATCTTAACCTTTGCTACAAGGTTGAATATGAAATCCTATAGAGGATGACAAGTTCACAGATGGGTGTGAGAAGAATGTTTTCAAGATAGAAGATCTTGGTATCCAGTGACCCTAGATGAGGAAGCTACTTGTCACTCCGGTACAGAATGTTTCAATACATAGAGTATGAAAGGTAGAGGGAGAATGGTGCTCCACTTCAAAGGGAGTGTCTGCAGAAGATCCTAAGGTTCGACATGGTACGATAGAATGGACAGCTTACTGATGACTCTAGGATTTTCTAAGAGTAAAGAGGACTCAAACCTTTGCTTCTAGGTTAAAGGTGGAAGACCAGTGATACTCTTGTTATATGTCGATGACCTATTTCTAAAAGGAAAAGAGGAACTCATTAAATTTTCAAGGAGACTTGTTGTTGAGTTCGAGATGAAAGACTTGGGTATGGGCAATACTTTCTAGGCATGGAAGTGTGGCAGAGTGCAAGTGGAATCTTCCTTGGACAAGGGAAGCATGCAGTGGAGATCCTGAAGAGGTTCAGGATGATGGAATGCAAGGCCATGGACACACCTATGGCATCGAACCTGAAGCTATTGAGTGATGCCTCATCAGAGATGGTTGATGCCATGATGTATCGTCAGATGATTTGTTCCTTAATGTACCTGACATATATGAGACCAAATATTTGCTTTGATGTGAACACATTGAGCCAGTTCCTGACGGATCTGAGACATGTTCACTTGATGGTTGCAAAGAATACAGTGAGGTACCTAAAGGGTATAGCTGATTATGGGCACCAGTATGAGGCAAATCAGAACATTAACCTGGAGGGTTATGTGGATTCGGATTGGGCAGGCAGTGCCATTGATAGGAAGAGGACTTTGGGGTGCTTCTTCAGTATGAGATCAAGTGTGATCTCTTGGTTTAGCAGGAAGAAGTCTTGCATGGCACTGAGTACAGTCGAGAGAGGAGTAGTGAATCTCCAATTTGTGATCCAAATCAAGATCTCTCAAAAGAGGGAGTTCTAGCATAGTCGATGAGACAGGTTGTCTGAGCATAAAATCCTGGAAAATCTCGTAGATTGCTTAGACGTAAACAGTCCTGTAGGTTTTCCTCTAATGTAATCGGTCCTGGAAAAGCTCACAGGTTATACTTGGATGTAATTAGCCCTGATGTTATTTTATGCTAGAAATGGCCAGAGTGAATTTTGAGTACTTCATGGAGAAGCTTGGTATTCTCCAAATCGAGGTTCCTTCCAAGGGGAAGTGATGATTCTGTGTGCCTTTCTGACATGGTGGTAGGATTGGTTCCTCCCATGGTCAGATGTAAGTGCAGATCCCTTCTGACATGGTTGCAGGATGTGTTCCTCTCATGGTCATATGTAAGTGCAGATCCCTTTTGACATGGTTGCGGGATGTGTTGCTCCCATGGTCAGATGCAAGTGCAGAACCCCTGACATGGTTGTGGGATGTGTTCCTCCCATGGTCAGATGTAAGTGCAGAGCCTTTCTGACATGGTTGTGGGATGTGTTCCTCCCATGCTTAGATGTAAGTGTAGAGCCCTTCTGACATGGTTGTGGGATGTGTTCGTCCCATGGTTAGATATAAGTGTTGAGCCTTTCCAACATGGTCGTAGGATGTGTTCCACCCATGGTTGGATATAAGTGTTGAGCCTTTCCAATATGGTCACAGGATGTGTTCCTCCCATGATCGAATATAAGTGTTGGGCCATTCTGACATGGTTGCGGGATGTGCTCCTCCCATGGTCATATGTGAGTGTTGGGCCATTCTGACATCATTGCGGGATGTGTTCCTCCCATGGTCATATGTGAGTGTTGGGCCTTTCTGACATGGTTGTGGGTAGTGCTCCTCCCATGGTAAAATGTGAGTGTTGAACGGACCTTTATGGCATGGTTGCAGGATGTGTTCCTCCCATGGTCAGATATAAGTGTTGAAGAAGATGAAGAACTACATGGAGGCTAGGCCTACAACTATCATGAAAAAGGGTTGGCTCTGTAGAACTTCCTGTGACAAGTAGAATTGAGAGATAGCACCAGTTGATTAAGCTAGCGGAAGTAGTGATGATGATGATGACCCAGTGATAATCCAGCTTTGATGATGATCCAGTGATGATCCAGCTTTGATGATGATCTAATGATGATCCAGTTTTGATGATGATCTAGTGATGATCCAGCTTTGATGATGATCTAGTGATGATCCAACTTTGATGATGATCTAGTGATGATCCAGTTTCGATGATGATCCAATGATGATCCAGTTTTGACGATGATCCAGAGAAGAAGAATTGTGCTAATGTATTGTGTCAAGAAAATACCTTCCTAGTTAAGAGGGAATGTTGATGTATTTGTAACTTTGGAATGTATTCATTTTTATATCTTATATTGTACCTCGATGTTCCTATCGGGAGAATCAGTTGTATTTCATTGTACCCCGATGTTCCTATCGGGAGAGTCATTAATATAATAAAGTCATGTAAAGTCAATGAGGTTTACCCTCCATTGTAAGTCGGGGCAATAGTCCCCACAATTGAGTTGAGGTTAACCCTCCTTGTTGATCAGGGGGGCAAATTCCCCACAGTTGAGGGGAACTAGGGTTATTAGACTCTCCTAGAGATGTCAGTCCTGGTAAGTAATTGTCAAGTCAGAAACTAGTATAAATAGAGAGCGAGACTCTCTATTTGATACACACACTCACTCACTCAACTGGGGCACATAAGTGAGAGAGGAAGTGCTCGCAAAAGTGAGAGAGAGAAAATTTGTTGGAGATCATGTTTTTTGTCTTTGGGTTTTACTGCTGCCATGGGTGCTCATTCTATCTCTGAGGAAGTTGCGGGGTTTTATCCTTTATGGTTTCCCCAAGGAAAATATTTGTGTCTCTTGTCTCTTGTGATTATTGTTGTGTATGTTATTCTCTTAGATAAGGCCCTAGATAATATTGCTTAAATGATAAAAATCTAACACATCAGGCGCAGATGAAAAAGTCATCCGAAACATCGACCAGGATTTTCTGGAGAACTCATTTGAGTCTTCCGAAATAGTGGGCGGGAGAGAACATAATTCCTTCCGTTGATTCCATCCGCTTCGTCGGAAAAGAAGTCAACAAGTCTTCCAAAAGAAAAAGGCCCGCCTTCCGATTACATCGGATGCGGACATCAGATTCTAACCGACGCATCTGTACGCTTACATGAGTCTTCCTAAATGGAAAAGGATCATAACAATCAGCAAGCAAACCCAGTAGAACCTCCATCGTATCGAATAAATTCCATGAGTTCATCCGATACATCGGGTGGAAAAAAATGAGTTTTCTTTTTTTTTTAAATCGATTTGAAAAATAAAACTAAGACGGAAAGAAGGAAAAAAAACTTCAAGAGAAACCGAAGACTAGAATGAAAACAGGGGGTGCCCAAGAAATGAAAAATTGTTGGTGAGTTGTTGCAGCAGC
Organism: Pseudotsuga menziesii; assembly: GCA_001517045.1. Classification (NCBI taxonomy): domain Eukaryota; kingdom Viridiplantae; phylum Streptophyta; class Pinopsida; order Pinales; family Pinaceae; genus Pseudotsuga; species Pseudotsuga menziesii. The sequence continues at coordinate 363,262 of LPNX010186759.1, forward strand.
AACACTGCCATGTGTTATATTGTAATATATGATGTACTCTATTTGTTACCGATAAATTCTTTGTACAATCCACTAGATTACAACATTTATTTTGTTGTCAGTAGCAGATTGAGAAGAGACATGCATAAATGTTGACAAATGACTAGATTCATTTGCAGTGGAGCGGGAATATTGAAATTTACTTGAAAAAACTATGCTATAAAAAACAAATTGCATCCAATTCTTGTAAAAATCACTCTTATTTATAGAAACACATTAAATATTTGTAGAATCCATACTAGCACAATTAAAGAAGTAGATCAACCACATTGTTAATAACTAGGACCTCTGAAGAAGAAGAATTATTGTCAAAGTTAACTAAAGGTTGATGAACAAACATGAGTTACTAGAGCAAATATGTGATGAATTCTATTGAGGACATGCGATAGAATAAAGGACATATGTTGAAATCATAAAGAGTAGATTCTAAGATGACTTACACGATAATTTCATCTACACTATACCCACTTTATTGCATAATTTTTTAATTGAGAAAGAATTCAACCATATAGTCGAGTTGATACCATAGATAAGTACCCCAACCATGACAAACTAGAAGAAAAATATAGAAGTTTGAAAGTATTTTCTGAGAAAATAATAGCCATGGTCATTGTTGTTGATTGGTAATAAGAAACCGGGCACAACCGTGGGGTAAAGATAACCCATGAGATGCAGATGCATCAAGCGACGAAACATTAATCAAGGAAGTGAAGAGAACCATCTACAATAATATCTAGAAAAGGAAAGTCGACGAGGAGAGAATATACATTAGAAGAAGTAACAAAGAAGAGAATAAAAATAAGAATACAAGGACATAAGCCCACATCTAACATCCATAAACTTTGAAAAATATAAAAGACAAAGAAAGAGAGAAAAAATAAGTGAAAGTGTGAATATAAATCAAATAAAGACATAAGGAAAATATGTAGAGAGATGGATTGAAAGCATACCAACCCTACCTAAGTCCTCTGAGAAGCCACCAGGCGTGGAAGTGGAGGTAACTATGATTGTTATAGAAGGAACTAGTTCTAAATAGGAGTGACATGTCAATGATCATTTAACTCTATTTTGGTCAAGAAGAAGTCAAGCAAATGTGGAAGAGGAATCTATCACGATGATTATTGAGGTAGGAAAATGATTACAAACATTAGAAGTTTTGAAAATATGAATATCTATAAATAAATGGAAATAGATTACTCTCCCCTAGAAATTACTCTCCCTCGGTATTTACTCCCAGATCAAACATATATATTGTAAATTGAATTCTTAAAAATCAGTTGCATCTAGAACCTAATGATTCTTTAGTATGGAACCAACTAGATGAAAGAGGCCAAATAAAAGGAAATGGTGTTATAGAAATATCACCAACAAAAGGTGACTGGTAAACTATTATTACATAAAATTTCCAAAATATCCTAAAAGAATGCTTTGAGGATTTCATGGGCTTGCCCCACCAAATTTAGCATTAGAAGAAAGTCAAGATAAAAATAGGGAAGGACTCAGTGAAGAGTCAAAACCATTCGCAAACGATTCAACTACATACAAAGAGCGGGAGTATCAAACAAAAGCATCGAAGGAAGTTGAATAAATACAAGAAAGTTTAGAGGAATACAATGAAACATAGTCAACCATATCAAACCAGTCAAACCCCAAGGAATGAAATATTTTAGTGACACAGTCAAACTGATCTAAGTCAATACCTAACAATTGATCACTGTATATGTTACTCACTATCAATTTTGCAAATATAGCTCCTCACGCTGCTACAAATATTCCCATATATGAGGGAGATGAATATCTTAAGAGACATTGGTTTTTCTTTGAAAATATTTGGGATGCGCAAGATGTATCAAATGAGGCAAAACAAATTCCTCAATTTGTAGAAGCCTTAAGGAAAAGAGCTCTAACATGGTTTATGAACTACACTGACATTACACCAAGAAGTAAAGCGGATATTGAGCAAGCATTTTCAGAATTATTAAGTAAAGCAGATATTGAGCAAGCATTTTCAGAATTATTCAGAATCGATTAAACATCTTGCTACTCAAAAATGAAAGGAAATCAAACAACAACCAAGATAATCAATTATAAATTATGACAAGCAATTTAAAGATTCACTAAGTCAAATTTCCCATATAATAGATGACAAACTATTTAGAGAATGGTGTGTTGTCAAGATACTACAAAGAATAAGAGCCCCATCATGGATTCACGAAATTAATACTTGTGTGGATGTACTTAAAAAGGCATGTTGGGCCCAGAAATGGCCCCTTTTTTCCCACCCTTATCCACCTCTTTTTGCCTCATCCTACTCTATTATGCATGCTAAACAGATTTTTTTCCCTCACTTGGTCCCTCAAGTCATACAGGTATGGTTAATCATTGTCTTATTTTATTAATGTTGGGATTGTGGTAATCAAGGTTCTACATCTTAAATTATGCTAATATATGATGGTTTTATAAAGATATTTCGAGATATAGAGAATATAGGTGTAGCGGGCCAAACATGCCAAAGGATGGATGGACATTCATTGCTAAAGTTGATCGCCATCCATTCCATCATTGCCCAAAGAACACGGTCCCAATGTATTATTCCATGTGAGTTGTACAAGGGTAGCTACAACAGATTGCGACAAAGTTGGAGGCAACAGTGCGCCACTGCTCAAAAGTATATGTAATCCACGAAATATATTCTCAATTAATCATGATCATTATTTATGGCTCGAATAACAACTTCCCTATATCTTCTGCTCTCATCTTGCCACGATTGTAACAGCTTATTGTAATTAGGGCAGCCTGAAGATCAGAGATCTTCATGGCTGCTTGATAATAGTAGGAAGATGTTATGATTGTAATTGTATAAATACGGGGAACTATTCTGAGCCAGGGGTTGAACTTTTAACAAAATTATTGCATCAGTTGTGAGTAAGGTCGCATGTTCATCTGCCACTTTTTAATACAAGGAGTTTGATTCTTTAGATCTCAGCGTTTTAATGTGTGTTACTTCCAGCATCTCTGTGTGAAGGTTGGGCCCACCTTCCCACAGGGATTGTTGAGTTAATTAGGTACTGTATTTATTTTGTTGTGTGATTTTGCGATAATTTCCTTTCTTTATAGTAAGCTACAACAATTATCGATTTACAGTGTGTCATTTGAATAATCAGTAATTGCATTTCCTATAAAACTGCAGTGGTGTGGTGTGTCAATCGACTGTATAAGTTAATTGTCTTTTATGCAACTATGTGATAGTTGTAACAGTCTTGTTCATCCCTAGTTCTTTCAATTACTATTTTCTTTAGATCTTTGCAGTTTGTACCATTGCATTTATTGTTGGGACGCACACCCTAACGGTCCTTAGGATGGGTAACTCCGCGGGTTTTGACTCAAAATAGTCTTAGGGGTGGCGGAGTTTTAAAATCTTCTGTTGTAATAAACCCATGGGTTAAATCCAGGGTTTAGGGTTGGTGATTCCCATGGTTTAAGACCATGGTTTTGTAATAGTGCGATATATAAATAGGCACTTTTGTAAATATGAAAGGTTAGGTTTTTATGATGTAAGAAGAATTAAGGCGAAGCTAAGGCTATTTTTGTAAGGAAAGGATAAGTCCCAGCTGTGTGCGTGGACGACCTCTGCAGCTGTGTGCGCAGAGGGTTTTTGTAAGAAGGTTAAGGAAAATCTGCAGCTGTGTGCGCAGAGGCCTACTGCTGTGTGCGCGGCTTTGAGGAATTGAAGGGATCTGCAGCTGTGTGCGCAGATCAAACTGTGGTTTTGTAGCAAGTTGAATAAAACAAAGTTTTGTGGACGTAGCCCCTACACTGGGGGTGAACCACGTTACATCTGGTGTTGTGGTTCTTGTGCTGTTTACTGTTCTGCTTTGTTTTCATGCATTAATAATTGTATACATCTGATAAGTAAGATCACTGTCATTAAGAATTTTCGCTGTGAATTCCCTGTAGGGGTTAAGCAAGTATTGTGTTTATTTATCTGCGAAGCTATATATTTAGATGATTGTCGAAGCTCTGTGATTATTGGTTATAAAATAGAAAAGGAAAAGGTACAGTAATCTCCCTCTCTGCTTGCAGAAATCTGATTCTGCGTCACCCCATAGCTGTTTCGGGTGAGACTGCAACTTGTTCGCAGGTTGTTGCCGAAAGGGCCAACACTGTGGGATTTTTGTTGGTGCGAAGCTAAAGGATTAAACTCGGGTCTGCCCTATTTCCCAACAAATTGGTTCCGTTGTAGTCTAGTTGGTTAGGATACTCGGCTCTCACCCGAGAGACCCGGGTTCAAGTGACCGAGTTTGCCATTAACACAAGTACCTCCTTCAGCGAAGCCGAAAGGCAGTTCTTCAAAGGACCCCGGGGTAAGTTTTTGAATTCCTTAAGCTTGAAAATTAAGATGCTATTGGCTGAAAAATGAATCTTGCTATTTGAATCCGACTGTTAGCATTTGTACTACTAACATATGTTCACAAGTGACAACACCCTCGCTGAGCAAAGTGGGTTGCTGCGAAGTGGAAAGAGATACAAGAGAGACTTCGGAACCTATTCCTTCGGTCAGGATACCGCGTCCTCTCCCATAAATCCTGAAGAGTCACTCCCTGCAGAAAACCCTTCAGTTGGAAACCCTCCGGTCACTCCACAGCGCAACCCTGTTACCCCTGAAATTCCAGCGCAGTCTGACAAGCAAACCAGCCCAAGTATTCCTGTCACAGGTCAGTCTAACCCTATAAAACCCCCCCCATCGACGCCCTATCCCCCTCCCAGATCTACCATGGCCCACCTGGCTGATGATATCAAGCTCCCCATCTTCAAAGGAACGGGATCAGAAGACCCAGAATAGTTCTGGTTTCTATGTGAAGCAGTATGGAATGCCAAGAATGTTACAGACCCAGCTGTGAGAACCACGCAGCTCATTACTTTCTTCAGGGACCGAGCTTTAACCTGGTTCATGAAATTCTCTAGTACTCAGAGCCCTACTTTAGATGAGATTAAGGCCGACATAACCAAAGAATTCAAGAAACCCAAATCAGAATCGCAGAGTATCACGGAACTGAAAGAGATTCAGCAGCGGCGCGGCGAATCAGTGTGGGACTTTGACTAGTGATTCAAAGTTCTACTGGACCAAGTCAGCTTTACCATTAGTCCTGCGCAGCACAAGGAGTGGTTTATTGCCGCACTAGTACCACATATCAGAACTCTGCTTATGCAACAAAAGGTGGCTGATTAGCAAGAGGCTCTGGAACTTGCAATGAAGCTGGAAACCACCCCTGTCAGAGATGATTCTGGTCTCACTCAAATCCAAGCGCAGCTAGCAGCGATGGCCTTGGAGCTCCGCAACATGAAGAAGGAAAAATACGGTCGGGAAGAGGTTTGGTGTACACAATGTCGGACCGAAGGTCACTCCAAGGAACGATGCCCGCTGGTAAATAAGTACCTGAATACTGGTACCCCAAACCCATTCCCTCCGCCGGTCCTATACTGCGAGCTCTGCAGAACAACAGGTCAACATCGACCTGAGAATTGTTACTTGCTGCAACGATATGGACAAGGCCCTAAGAACCCCTACTATAACTGCTGTAAGTCTGTAGGACATAACGAAGATGCGTGCTGCACCTACGACGCCTACCGAGTGCGCAATGAGGGACCGAGTAATGTTAGCTACGGCTACCAGGGAGGTGCCTCTGGTAGCGGTGCTTCTGGAAGCCGTGGGGGTATGGGCGGAAGAGGATGAGGCTAGTTAGTATGTTACAACTGTAACCAAGTCGGGCACCTTGCTAGGGACTGTCGGAACCCCACTACGACATGTTGGTATTGCCGCGCAGTCGACCATGTGATTGAGCAGTGCCCCCAGCTGATAGCCAAGATTCAAGCACGATAGAGTACCCCTACTCAAAACATCCAGATGATTTTTGTTGAGCCCCAACCTGCTGCCACCATCAATGTCATTACACGAAGTGGAGCTATGACACATATACAGAAAATGGCAAAACGACCTACTGAAGCTTTGGTTCGTAAGGCTCCTGAGAAAATCCCCGCATTTGATATCGTAAGAGAAAAAGAGACATTCATGGACGTCAAGAAAGATTTTGTTGTCCCTAGCACAACTGTCACACCTACACAGCCACATCAACCATTGTCGCCGCTCCAAGAAGCTTCATTGGATCAAGTAAGTACACTGTCCACCTTTTTACAAAGTTGCCTCAAACTTTTAAGAAATCAGGACGCTCTGAATGAGCTACAGAGAGTCATTGCTTCCTGCGGTGGTCGGGACAAACCTGTTCATAGAGTCAGTAGAACTGGCAGGGAAATGAGATTGAACGTTCAGATAGGAGCATATGATATGACTGATGTTATTTTGGACTTAGGGTCCGACGTAAATTTTTTAACCAAACAAACATGGGAACAAATGGGAAAACCTACCCTTTCCTGGTCCCCTATACAGTTGAGGTTAGCCAACTAGCAAAAGATTGTACCTCTAGGGAGATTCCTGAATCTCCAAATAGATATTGACGAAGTCAGCACCTTCCCGGACTTTGAAGTGATTGAGATCATTGATGACAGTAATCCTTACCCAGCCTTGTTAGGCATAGAGTGGGCAATGGAAAATGCGGTAGTCATTAACCTAAAGAAGCGACAAATGACCTTCGAAGGGCGAGACTTGCGAGTTATCCTTCCCCTGGATCCCTCACAAGGAGAACGGTATACTGAACCCTTACGAGACGAAGATCAGGGTGATATGGAACCCATCTACAGCATCACAGCGCAGGAAGACCACTATGAGGATCCTCCTGCCGCAGGTTGGGAGTCTGGTAGCTCCTGCATGACAGACTCTGAAGATGAACTAGAAAGTTGGCAGAACCAGTTATATGAGCACCATGAGCACAGAAGTGGCCGAAATACCAAGTCCCTCAGATGGCTCAACTTACAACCAAGAACTATACCTGTGTTCGATGGTTCGATAGACCCTGAACTGTTTATTGTACAATGCTCCGATCAGATACCTGACCCATAGAAAATGGAGGATCTGGAGTTAGCATTCCGAGCCACCGCGGTCAGATGGTGGCAGGGCCATAAGAAGCAGATCTCTACCTGGGAAGTCTCTTAGAAACTCCTTCGCCTCAGATTTAAAGACCAGTCGGAGAAGGCGTGTAGCAAGTTTAATGGAAAAACTTGCCCTCAGGAACACTTGACCAGATGCTACGAGGCATGGAAGTATGTACCTCAGGACGAGTGGGTACATATATTTGTGCACACTTTGGGACCACTAGCAAAGAACTGGTACGCGGAGGCTGAACTTCGCCAAGATACTGTAAGTTGGGACTGTCTTGTTCATAGTTTTATACATACTTTTTCTACTAATGATGTATGCCCAGCACTAGATGCAGCTATCAGGATCATCCATACTAAGGTATTTAATGACCAAGAAGTAGCAGAACACCGCCCTGATTGGACCGCACAAGAAGCCCTCGCAGTCGAATGTTATAACTTCACAATCGACGAGGATGAGGACCCGCGCAATATTGATATTCCCGAATCAGAAGGATGCTGCGATGTGCATGGACCAGCAGTCGAAGTCCCTGAAGTAACTCAGCCCCTGAAGATGCACACAGTTAACATTGGATCCGAGGAACAGCCTAAGTTCGCTACCATTGGCGACTATTGGGATGATGAGATGGTAAGCAAGGTAACCCAACTTATCCATGAATACCAGGATCTTTTTCCAACGAAATTTTCTAAAATGAAAGGTATCCTGGGTGATATCGGTGTAATGAAGATCCCTTTGAAACCTGATGCGAAGCCTGTGAAGCAGCGTCCCTATAGATTGAATCCAAAATACAAGGAAAAGGTTAAGGTGGAGTTGGATAAGATGCTGGCTGCAGGAATAATCGAACCTGTTGAAGAATCTGAGTGGGTCAGTCCCATGGTAGTAGAGGAGAAGAAGACTAAGGGTGAAATCCGAATCTGTGTCGATCTAATGAAACTAAATGATGCCTGTCTACATGACCCTTTTCCAACCCCCTTTACAGATGAAGTGCTCGACAATGTTGGGGGTCAAGAAGTATACTCTTTTACCGATGGTTTCTCTGGTTACCATCAGATCCGAATTGCTCCAGAAGATAGACATAAGACAACCTTTGCCACTGAAATGGGATCCTTTCAGTACACTGTTATGCCTTTCGGATTGAAGAACACACCTGCCATATTTTCTAGAGTAGTCATCTCCGTGTTTAAGGAATATATCCATAAATTCCTAGAAGTTTATTTTGATGACTGGACTATTTTTGGGCTAGTAAAAGACCATATAACTAGCTTGCGACTTATGTTGAACAAGTGCCGACAACACCAGATTTCCCTGAATCTAAAAAAATGTATTTTTTGTGCACCTTTTGGAATTCTGCTCGGTCATGTTGTATGTAAGCAGGGATTAATGATGGACCCTGCGAAGATAGCTATTATTGTGAACCTGCCCCCTCCGAAGTCTGTCAAACAACTTCGCACAACGCTGGGTCACACCGGTTACTACAGGAAATTCATCCAAGGATATGCTTAGATTACCGCTCCGCTGGAAAGGCAGCTAAAGAAAGATATTAAGTTCAAATGGACACCAGAGTGCCAGGCAAGCTTAGACATTCTGAAGGAAAAAACGGTCACTGCCCCTATCCTAGTATTCCCTGATTGGAACAAGGAATTTCATGTGCATGTCGATGCATCCTCCATTTCTCTATGTACTATGCTAGCTCAGTCAGGTGCAGGTAATATCGATCACCCTATTTCTTTTGCAAGCAGAAAGTTGTCTACATCAGAGAAAAATTATACTACGACAGAACGCGAAGGCCTTGCTATGGTATATGCACTTCAGAAATTTCGACATTATCTGCTAGGCTCTCATTTTAAAATGTTTACTGACCATTCTGCTTTAAAGTATTTGGTTAACAAGCCTGTGCTAGGTGGAAGAATATGCAGGTGGTTGATTCTATTCCAGGAATATGATTTTGAGATCATTGTCAAGCCTGGAAGACTTAACCTCGGACCGGATCACTTGTTAAGGCTCGAGTCGGGCGAAGAACCTACCAGCTTGGACGAAGGTCTCCCTGATGCCTAGCTATTTGCTGTCCAGATAGTTGATGAATATTTTCAGGATATTGTTCAGTACCTATCCACATGTTTCCCACCTCCAGAGATAACCACGCAGCAAAAGAAGCAGTTGGTGATTCGAGCAGCGGACTTCACCTTAATAGCGGGACAACTGTATAAAATGGGACCAGATGAAATACTACACAGATGTGTCCTGGAGCATGAAAAGCCACTAATTATAGCGGACGCACACTGTGGCCCAACAGGAGGTCATTACGCAGGCAAAGCTACCACACAGAAGATCTTGACAGCCGGCTTATGGTGGCCCACAATTCACAAAGATGCAAGGGAATACTGCCACAGCTGCGACATCTGTCAACGGATAGGTAAACCATCCAGGAGGGATGAAATGCCCCTAGTCCCATAGGTAACTTTACAAGCCTTCGACAAATGGGCTATTGACTTTGTAGGCCCCATAAACCCCCCTGCGAAGAAATCTGGAGCAAGATACATTATCACAGCAACTGACTATCTTACCCGTTGGGCTGAAGCTCAACCAGTCAAGAACTGTAGCACTGCCATAGCTGTGAAATTCATCTTCGACCACATCCTGTCCAGGTTTGGGTGTCCTCACGTTCTTATGAGCGATCAAGGATCACACTTCCTAAATAAAACCATTGAAGTACTCACTGAATAATTTCAAGTGTATCACCAGAAAAGTACAGCCTATCATCCACAAGCAAATGGGACTGTCGAAGCTTTTAATAAGATGCTTGAGCATGCTCTGACAAAGGTTTGCAATGCTAATAGAAATGATTGGGATCTTCGAATTCCAGCAGTACTATGGGCTTATAGAACTACTTGCAAGAAGTTGACAGGCCATACACCTTTTTGGTTGGTCTACAGGCAAGAGGCCGTTATGCCCATGGAGTACATTGTTCCTAGCCTTAGAATCTTCGCTTTCACCGAGATGGATGACCCAACCATAATGACAGAAAGGCTGACAAAGATATTAGAACTGGAAGAGGATCGATTTATCGTAGGGTTCCAGCAACAGGTGCAGAAAGCTCGAGAAAAAGCATGGCATGACATACACATCAAGAAGAAACAATTCCAGCAGGGTGATCTTGTGCTCTTATATGACAGTAAATTTATGAAGTTCCCAGGAAAGTTCAAAACACATTGGAAGGGCCCATATATAGTGCAGAAAGTGACTGACGGCGGCGCAGTGCAACTAGCTAAGTTAAATGGAGAACTTTTCCCTTCAATGATAAATGGGAGTCATCTTAAAAAGTACAGGGACAGACCAGGCACCTAGAACCGCAGGATAAAATATGGGAAGCCAAAGGTTGGTCGAGGGTCGTAGGTTCATGCGGTGTCGAAGTAGAAGGTCTTTGTTATGTCGTAGGTCCCGGATGTGTCGCACCTTAGAATGTGATGGATGGGACAAAATGGAGTCGGCGGCGCCAGCACGTGAGCTACTCCTAATGCCTGTAATTATGATATTTTGGGAAAATCTGAGGCCGGGTGTGACGATATTTCCGGCATTCAAGCAGATTTGGTGTCATTAATAAACTATGATGACCGATTCTGTAGCGGATTTCTATAAGAAAGCTGCATCGGCCCGTGAAATTTTCACAAAGCACTGCTGGAGTTTACCCGGGTGGAGCCATGTCAAACAATTGTGAAAACCAGGAGCTGGTACGAGAGTTCAGAGAAAGAGGTCTGCAGAACATCCTGAGTAATCCTCCAGTACAGTCGTATTCGACTGCGGTACAAAGGTAGACCCAAGTTTGCCCTAAATTAAGCGAAGGTAGGCCCAAGTTGGCCCTAACGTGGACCAACGAAAGCCACAAGGCCTCGCAAGAATACTCTGGGGAACCCCGCCATGAATCCTTCCAGCATAACACAACCATGGCAGCTATGTATCTAATGCAGCGTGACATGCAATTCCAGGGGACCCCAATTCGTAGATGGTCAGGCATCAGCAACCCGAGCAAAGGGTGGAGTTGCAGATGGATCCAAACGACCTCATCAACACCATTCTTACAAAAGAAGGAAGTAAGCAGCCGACAGCAGGATGTAGCGCCTCAACACACAGCCATTCTAATGATGCACCAGCAGAATTCTGCGGTCTGAACAGCAAAGGAGTGTCCCGGGACGGGCCACTGGTGAGTCTTAGGGGCCTGTTGGGACGCACACCCTAACAGTCCTTAGGATGGGTAACTCCATGGGTTTTGACTCAAAATAGTCTTAGGGGTGGCGGAGTTGAGTTAAAATCTTCTGTTGTAATAAACCCATGGGTTAAATCCAGGGTTTAGGGTTGGTGATGCCCATGGTTTAAGGCCATGGTTTTGTAATAGTGCGATATATAAATAGGCACTTTTGTAAATATGAAAGGTTAGGTTTTTATGATGTAAGAAGAATTAAGGCAAAGCTAAGGCTATTTTTGTAAGGAAACGATAAGTCCCAGCTATGTGCGTGGACGACCTCTGCAGCTGTGTGCGTAGAGGGTTTTTGTAAGAAGGTTAAGGAAAATCTGTAGCTATGTGCGCAGAGGCCTGCTGCTGTGTGCGCGGATTTGAGGACTTGAAGGGATCTGCAGCTGTGTGCGCAGATCAAACTGTGGTTTTGTAGCAAGTTGAATAAAACACAGTTTTGTGGATGTAGCCCCTACACTGGGGGTGAACCACGTTACATCTGGTGTTGTGGTTCTTGTGTTGTTTACTGTTCTGCTTTGTTTTCATGCATTAATAACTGTATACATCTGATAAGTAAGATCACTGTCATTAAGAAACTTCGTTGTGAATTCCCTGTAGGGGTTAATCAAGTATTGTGTTTATTTATCTGCGAAGCTATATATTTAGATGATTGTCAAAGCTCTATGATTATTGGTTATAAAATAGAAAAGGCAAAGGTACAGTAATCTCCCTCTCTGCTTGCAGAAATCTGATTCTGCGGCACCCCATAGCTGTTTCGGGTGAGACTGCAACCTGTTCGCAGGTTGTTGCCGAAAGGGCCAACACTGTGGGATTTTTGTTGGTGCGAAGCTAAAGGATTAAACCTGGGTCTGCCCTATTGCCCAACATTTATAATTGCAGAATTTCATTCCTATACTTTGAATTTCTAGAATAGTTGAATTCAATTCATGTACTTTGGATTTCTAGAATAACTAAATCGGGATAGTTGGATGGATCTTTAGATAGTTTGGTAATCAGGGATTTTACTTTATGCAAAAGTAATCTACATGTTATTTCCTGAATCTTTCAATTCTAGATTAAGAATCATAGGATGTATTTGTGATTGCATTCTTGAAGAAGTAAATTAGATTAAGTGGATTATGTGATGAGTGTGCCTAAACAGGAAAGTAGGATCATTTACTTACAGCATCAGCTACTTAGTGTTTAAAGCATATATAGTGCATGTTGTCCTTGAAATAAGAGACTTCCCTGGGTTGATGATTTATATTGAACACTCTGTATGTTGGATTTAATTAACTTGGATGTAGGGTGCCCAACATTTTGGCGTTGTTGCCATGGAGGATAAGTATTAGACACTATTGTAGTTGCATCCAGTAATTGTCTTTATTCATTCTTCTTCAGTTTTTTTTTTAGTTTGCATATTTTGGGTTGCATGAATACAAGAAGGGTACAGCATGACCATCTTATAACTCCCATAACCCCATAGAACACTAACGTTGTAGGTGGTCGAGGCCGTGGGTGAAGTCCAGCATTGGGGAGAAGAACATTCATTAACAACTTGGTTGATAGAACCAATTCTTCTACCAGGGCTCACTATCAGGAAACACCCATCAGAAGAAGCCTGTAACCCCTGGAGTGGTAGCGTTAGTCTCTACAGTGGAGAACACATGAGGAGTTGCAACACCCTCAGATACCCCTGCAAAGGAAGACAGAGTTAGTATTGCAAGATCGACTAATCGAGATTTGATCTATCACATTAATGGGAAGGTTGTGACTGAAGAGGAGTGGACACAGTTCCATCAAAAATTCAACGATCAGTGGAAGAACGAAGAGCATAAAACAGAAGAAAAAATGAGTAACAGACACTATCCCGAAGAGGAAGGGGCAATGGGAGAAAATCATCATCATGAGGGTAATTCCCTGCCTGAAGGGATGGTGGCTACACTTCAGTTCCCAACTCAACAACCATAAGGGATAGCCCCCATGAAAAATATATCACCATCGGTGTTGCCTCGCTTTTATGGAAAAGAAATAGAGGATCCAGATGAATTTCTTTTCGAATTTGACATCCTTTGTCGCAGCTATGACTACACCACCAATGCAAAGAAGCTGAAACTCTTCCTTGCCACTCTGAAGGACAATGCATTACATTGGTTTATAATCCTGGGAGGTGGAACTGTCACTAACTGGGATAGGATGAAACAGGTGTTCCTGGAGAAATATCAGGAGTATTGCAATACCAAGGATAAGAGAGAATAACTGTTTAAAATGGTACAAAAGGATGATGAAATTCTGGAAGATTTTGTCAAAAGGATTTTACATAATGTGTAGAGAGATGGACAGACTAATATGGGGTTAGATGTGCTCAAAATAATCCTACTTCGGGAGATTAGGGATGATTTCCTAGACATGTTAAACTTGTTAGAAAAGGGGGATATCTCCAAGGAGTCCTTTGAAAAGATCGTGGAACTGTGCAAAAGGTACTCCAGGGGGTCTTCTAGGAATAATAGACGGGACAAACGAGACAAATTAGAACATGATGTCTTCAACAGAACGCAGAAGTCATCTAATGGAGGATCCACCCGTGCAGAGATAGGCAAACTCCTTGAAAATTTCAAAACAGAAATGATGAGCTCCATCTCCTTAGAAATAGATGTCCTGAGGGAAAAATAGAAAAAAGCAGTAGAGGATCTCACACTAGGTGTATTCTGCCTTAGATGTAGGAAGAACCACCCTCTGAAGGAGTGCCCACTCAATAAGGTAGAAGTGTGTCAGCTGTGCGAAATGAACCATGACAAAAAAGAATCCCATCACTACCTCAAGTGAAGGCTGTTCTGCAGGCATCAACTCCAAAGGTGGAACCAGCTTACTTTATTGCACAGAAAAATCCCTGGCAACCTCGAAATCAAGGTATGACTCCAGACTCATTTCCATTTTCAAATAACATGAATAATTGGAATAATATGCAGCATATGAATACACAATTCCCTTCATCTTATTCTAATCCTCAATGGTACCCCTCTCAACCTTCAATGCAAAATTTTAACTCCTGGAACCCCTGAGCACAACCGCCACAGCCACCAAACCAACCAAATTCTTAGTCTCCTGGATGGAGGAATTTCCATCCAGGGAACCAGTTTCCCCATAACCAACCCTCTCAACATCTTCCACATCAAACATTTTCTCAACAACCATACCCTCCTCAATATCCTTATCCTTATCAGCAGATGCAACTGCAACTCCAGAATAATGTTGTCCCCAATATGTCGATACGACCTTAGCTTCCTGCTTAGCATAAACCTAACCAAAATAATAAAGCAGTCCATTAGTTTAAGACTGTCAACATGCCTGCTTACTCCCTTACTCTTGTACCCTGCAATGATATTCGCTTACGATCAGGAAAGGTAGTGGAGCCTTTGATCATTGCGGATGTTCCATCCTCTGTGCATGAAGAAGGGATGAATCCACAGTATTTATCCAATGCAATGACCCCCATTATTAAAGACGCGGAACATCCTACTGATATGCCGACTAAAACACAAAACGATACATCTATCAACACACAGCCTACCCAGTTGATTAGGGAACCTCCATACCATGAAATATTAATGTTACCAAAAGTAGTGGGACAACCTCAGTTTAACCTCTTAGGAGAGTTTTAAAAAAATTATGTTAAAATTCCCCTCCTTCAGGCCCTTCAATACGTACCTATCTATGCCAAAACTATTCAGGATCTGTGTACAAGGAAACTAGGAAGGAAACCTAGGGATCCTCCCACTGTTCATGTCATAGGGAAATTATCTTCATTAATAATGGGAAAAACCCTCTTGGCCAAATACGAAGACCTTGGGAATCCCAATGTCAATGTACAGATTGGGCACACACAGATACCCAACATACTGGTAGAATTAGGAGCAGGAATTAAAATTATGACTATTGAAATTGTAAGAAAACTTGGGCTCACTAATCTCAGGCCAACTCCCATCGTTTTAGAACTGGTAGATAGATCCACTATTAAACCTAAAGGAGTTTTGGATGATCTCGTTATCTCAGTTGATTCTTGGGAGTACCCTGCGGACTTCTTGGTTTTACAACCTAAGTCGCAGCTAGGAGGACACCCATTGACCCTGGGAAGACCTTGGTTAGCTACAGCTGATGCTTACATCAGCTGTCGATATGGGTCTATGACCATATCAGATGGCACCGAGAAAGAGAACCTCACTCTCTATCCTCCAGCTCGATCGAGCTTAGAAGCTAAAACTTCGTTATGGATGGAGCCAGAGGAAGAAGAGGGCGTTCAGTCATTATTAACAACAGGGAAGGCCTTAACTTTTAAAGATAAAACTGAAGACGACATCATTAATAATTTCATCAGTGAACCCACTTCTGTCAATAAGAAAATTTATCAGATCCTGAATACTACTCTAGGTGAAGAGGAATAGGAAAATATCACAGAAGAGGCATTAGTCAGTGACACTCATATAGTTCCAGTGTTGAAAAATTTGGAAAGTGTTCCTATCGAGGTAGAGTATGGAAAAACCCTGAATATTAATCCCAGCCTTTCTCTAGATGAACAGAAGTGCTTGATCAGTCTCTTAAAAAAACATAAGGGGGCATTTTCCTGGGAGTACACAGACATGAGGGGTATCCCATCTAATCTGTGCACCCATCACATTTATATCAAAAGTGACTACCGACCTATATGCCATCCTCAACGACGAATGAACCCCAATCTTAGGGACATAGTGAAGGAAGAAATTCAAATCTCTTGGAAACGGGATTTATATATCCCATTTCAGACAGCAAGTGGGTGTTGTAGCAGGGATTTCTCCCTTGCTACAAGGCAGGAATGGCTACCTTCCATCTATAGGATGGAAGGATAGGTTCGTGAATGGAAATGCAGAAAAGAAAAGAAGAAATGCGGCTGAATAGTAATGAAAAATCAAATGGAGAACCCCTCTGCAAGCAATGTTAGGGTTCCACTCCAATAACCTGCAATAAACATATTAGAAAACCTGCAAAGAGAAAATGAAAACCTACAAACAAGCAAAGGGTTACAGAAAAGCAAATAAACAAAACAAA
Source organism: Pseudotsuga menziesii (assembly GCA_001517045.1). Classification (NCBI taxonomy): domain Eukaryota; kingdom Viridiplantae; phylum Streptophyta; class Pinopsida; order Pinales; family Pinaceae; genus Pseudotsuga; species Pseudotsuga menziesii. The sequence continues at coordinate 379,662 of LPNX010186759.1, forward strand.
ATACACATGTATACCTTCTATTTGGTGCAATGGGCCACCATGCCCTGGCTAGAAGAAGCACTCCTATCTCTCTCTTGGCAATGGAGGAGCTATGGCTCAATGGGAGAATGAATGGATGAGAGGGGGATGTGGGTGGCTTGAGAGACAAAGGGTCTCAAGGCATCCACGGGCAGCATAATAGTATGTAAGGGAGGAATGTTTTGGGAGTGACCCCTACCCCTCTATTTCTAGCATTTTTAGGGTTCTATGCCCTTGGTTAGGGCTTTAGACCCTTCCGCCCTAACTTTAGCTCCTTTTAAGGTTCTAGGCTCCTTTGAGGGGCTTTAGCCCCTTTTTGGAGGCTTTAACCCCTAGGAGAGTTATTTAGGCTCCTTTTTGGGGTTTTTAAGCCCTTTTACTCATTTTTAAGCCTTTTTTAGGGTGTGGGGGTCTAATGGGGTGATACGAGGGTCGTGCATGGGTGTCCTTGGGTGGTGTAGGCCATGTAGAGCTGAGTGAGGGATTTTTTTGATTAACAGGTGTCTCCGCTCATAATAGTACCCAAGAAGAATGGTAAATGGAGAGTCTGTGTGGACTATAGAGAACTAAACAAGGCAACACAGAAAGATCACTTTCCCCTGCCTTTCATTGATCAAGTACTTGACAACTTATATGAGAAGAAGTTCTTCTCCTTCCTGGATGGGTTTGGTGGGTACAATCAAATCCAGATTGCTCCTAAAGACCAGGATAAAACTACCTTCACCTATCCCTAGGGAACTTTTGCATACAGAGTGCTTCGCTTTGGTTTATGCAATGCACCAGCCACATTTCAAAGAGCTCTGATTGGCATATTTTCAAAATTAGTTAATGATAGTATGGAATTTTTTATGGATGATTTTACTACTTATGGCAAAGATTTTGAAGAAGCATTGAAAATTTTGGAAAATTTTTAACTCACTACGAATAGACCCAGCTATCTTTGAGCACTGAAAAGTGCCATATGATGATGAGTGAGGGAGTGGTGTTGGGGAATTTTATCTCTGCTAATGGAATCTAGGTGGACCCCTCTAAAATCAAGGTAATAAAAAATATACCTACTACTGTAACTTAAAAAGAAGTGTGAAGTTTCTTGGGGCATGCTGGATATTACCGAAGATTTATAGAAAAGTTTTCCAAACTTACCTCTCCTTTGTTTTCACTATTAATGAAGGATGTGCAATTTATTTGGAATGAGGCATGCAAGACAGCGTTTGTTAAACTTAAGGAGAAGCTTCCCATAGCTTCCATCCTAAGAGGGCCCAATTGCACCCTACCTTTTCACATTTCTTCAAATGCTTCTGATACTGCCATTGGAGCAATTTTAGGACAACAGGATGGTCAAGCACCTTATGCAGTTAGCCCATGCTGAACTTAATTATACTGTTACCGAGAAGGAGTTTTTAGCCATTGTTTAATCCATTAAAAAATTTTGACATTATATCACTGGATATCCTACATGTGTGCACACTAACCACTCGGCCATAAAATATCTAATGAATAAACTTGTTACCAATTCCAGGGTAACTAGGTAGCTATTACTATTACAGGAATTTGATATTACCATTATAGACATACCTGGAAGAGAAAACGTTGTCGCTGATTTCTTATCTCATTTTACTAACAGTGATGATAATTTGTCTGTTCAGGACTCTTTTCTAGATGAACACTTATTTGAAGTTTCAGCTCACTCCCCTTGGTATGCAGATGTTGCTAACTACTTGGCTGCAGGAAAGCTTCCAGCACATTTGTCCAAAAGAAAAAAGAGGAAAATTATTCAACAAAGTTCCAGGTATTGTTGGATAGATGATCATCTCTTCTACACAGGCCCTGATCTTGAGATCAGAATATGTGTAAGAGAAGATGAAATATTCCATATTTTGAAGGCTTTCCATGATGAGCCTTGTGGGGGGCATTTTGTAGACAGGAGGACATGACACAAAGCACTGAGAATGGGCTACTGTTGGCTGACACTTTTTAGGGATGCAAAAAGATATGTCCATTCTTATGATAGCTTCCAGAGGATGGGCCAACCTAATAGATTAGATCAAATGCCTCTACAACCACAACTGGTGGTTGAACCCTTTGACAGATGGGCCTTAGATTGTGTTAGTCCTATTAGCCCTCATTCCAGGCAGAAAGCCTACATCTTGGTTTGTACCAACTACATGATGAAATGGGTAGAAGTTGTGGCTCTGGTGAAAGCCAATGACCAGGATATGATCGATTTCCTATATGGTGAAATATTTACCCATTTCAGAGTACCCAAGGAAGTGGTTACCGATGGAGGACCTCAGTTTGTGTCGAATCAATTCGAAGCTCTGCTACGAAAGTACCATATTCAGGACCGGATAGCTTCACTGTACCATCCCCAAGCCAATGTCTAGGTGGAAATCACTAACAAAGTTATTGAAGCCATCCTTACCAAGATGGTCAAGATCCATCGTAGAGATTGGGCTGATAGACTTCCGGAAGCATTGTGGGCATATCATACTGCTTGGTGCAACACTACAGGTTTCTCTCCTTATGACTTGGTGTATGGGAAAAGTGTTTTCTTCCCGATTGAATTTGAAATTAAGACTTTGAAGATAGCTATGAAGGTAAACTTAGATGTGACCGAAGCTCGAAAGAGAAGATTGAATCAATTAAATGAACTTGACGAGAACCGTTTCGCTGCTGTGGATCAGACAGTATTAATCCAGCAACAAAGATCCAATTGGCATGACCAGTTCATCAAAAAGAAATTATTCTGCAAGGGAGACTGGGAATTATTATATGATTCAAGATTCAAAAGGGAATTCAAGGGTAAATTATGCATAAGATAGTTGGGCCCATACCTGGTAGACAGAGTATTTGATAATGGTATAGTCCACCTGGTAACCATTGATGAGAATCGTGCACCACTATTTGCTAATGGTCACAAGCTGCGACTGTTCCATAATCCCATTTCAAAAGATGCATTCACTTCACAGATTGCAGCTGATCTAGACTACCAGTTAGAACAAGGGCAGGAATCTTTCTCTGTTTCTGTCAATCCTTTGTTAATCACTAAAGATTTTACATTTTTTTTTGTACATAAATAAATTGATATTTTTACTGTTATTGTTATCTTTTTCTTTTGCACTTGATCCTTTTTTTTTTTAAATAAAATGTGCAAGGAAGCGCCTAAGGAGCAATGGTCATTATCAAGCCTATTGACCAAGTTCGTCCTTCTGTAACTTCCCGCATTAGAAGAAAATTCCTTGAACAAATCGATTATAGCTGCAACACATTCCTTTTTCCCCCCTTTCACGCAGCTACAACACCTTCAAAATCATTCCCTTTTTCTCCCCTTTTGCACAGCTACAACACCATAAATTCCTGCCCTTTACCCCATTTCATGCAGTTGCAACACCATAAAACTTCTGCCTTTACCGCATTTCGCACAACTGCAACACCGTAAAACTTCCGCCTTTACCCCGTTCCATGCAGCTGCAACACCGTTAGCTTAAAGCCTTTTTCTTTTTCCGGGAGTTGCGACACCGTTTTACTTTTGTCCATTTTCACCTTTTCCGGCAGCTACGACACCGTTCCATTTCTACTATGTTTCCCTTTTCCGATAGCTGCGACTCCGCCACAATTGGCTGATTTTTCTATAATTCAAGGCCGCGACTCTACTAAACTGCTTGATTTCTATATGGTTTGTGGTTGTGACTCCTCCATTATTGGTAGAATTCTTTGCAATCGTGGTTAGCAACTCTTCCAAACCTAGCTCCAATTCTTGATGTCGGCGATTCTGATTTATATTCCAGCATTCATAATGTTTCCGACCAATTTGACACAATGGTTTTGGTTCGTCGGCAAAAAAGGTCATTATGGTATACCTGCAATAATGATTACACTTAAACGATTGCACTTCACATGCTCTACTATTTTCCAAAGGTCACCATTCATCGCATATTTTTGAAGGTATGGTTTTGATTATCTACTTAATTAAGTATTAAATGGATTTGACAATATTAATCATACCTTCCTTTCTATGCCCATTATTACACCTGTATATCATTAAGTATCCACTTGTATGACTTAATGACTATTTACGTTACTTGATAACTGCCACCTTTCCTAATTTGGGATAAATTCCAAACATTCCTATGCTTTGAAACTTTCTGAATTTACCCAAATCCATTCTCAGTTGGTCATGCATACTCTATGCTTTAACCTCCATTGTCAGGATTTGTAATCTGTCGAACTGCAACACACTTCTGAAGGTAAACAAACATGGGTATCCCAGCTCAGCATGAACCTCCAAACATGCGAGAACTAAGAAGAAATGCCGAAGTTTTCGCTATTTTTGAAGCTGTCGGCTGGATTGAATTCTTCCAACGCCTAAATGGGTTTCATCGTGAGACAACTCTACAATTTTCCTTGAATCTTACAGAAACCTACTCAAAATTTCAAGGGTTACATATCGAAGTCTCTGAAGCAATAGTGGCTGAGGTCACTAGCCTTCCTTAGGTGGGCAGAGCCTAGTTTGGATGAAGAACCCCCAATCCGGCAGTAGTATAGGATTTTTTGAGAGAAGGGGAGCACATTCAACAGTCACGGAGGGGGATAGCATTACAGTCACTACCTCAGCCATGGGATCAAGTAGCAATTTTCATCAAGACGTATATCACCTGTGAAGTTCAACAGAACCAAACCTGGGAGCAATTTACAGGTCAAATTCAGGAACCTACCCTTTTTCCCGGTGTTCCAATAGAAGAGGAAATAGTTGTACCTGTACTCATGGGGCATGTTCAAAACCAAGAAGAGCCAGTCAATCAACAGTTGGGAGGAAATGAAGAGCAACAGGAGGTTCGGAGTCCCTCCAATTTAGTTGGGGGGGGGAATGAGACTGGATCGAAGGATCAGTCAGGAGACCAAGCAGAACAATTAGAGGAGAATGCACAAGAAAACCCTGTAGAGAGATTAAATAATATGGCAGCTCTAACAGCAAAGGCTGAAACTGGAGCAACATTAGATGTTGCGACAGTTGAAACCAAATATGTTAGAGCCATGATAACAAAAGAAAACATGGAGGTGTTGACCATTAAATCTTCCCCTGAATGGGGAGGAACTCTGATCGAGGAAGAACAAGAAAATGTTGAAACAGAGGATATTCCTTCCACATCAGCTGCAAATCTGGAAATTCCAAAACCACGGAAAAAAAAGAAGGAGATCAAAAGATGAAATACGGGCATCACCACCAATAAGACGAAAAAGAACCAGGTCAATTACAGCAGCAAAAGTAGCACGGGCAAGATGGGAAACCCTAGAAGCACAAATCGAGTTCCCCATTTTGAGACCCAAAGCAAATGATTCCCCACAGGAACCGGCTGCAGAAGAACCTCAAATTGAAGGACGTTTGTATGAAAATGGGCTATTAAAGGAGGAAGTACAATCACTCCAAAAGGAACTAGAAAATTGGAAGGAAGTGTGCAGGAAACAAGGTGAAAGGAAGTTGCACACATTGGTTCAAGCTGCAGACCAATTAGAAGGATCAACTACTACTGAGGTTGGTGATGAGGAAGAAAGAGTGGTTTGTCCTGTGTGTGGAGAAATATTTAACCAGTCAGGTTACAAGGTCATAGTTCGTGCCTTTGTGACACAACAACCCGTACCTACAGTTGTAGAAGAATAGGGACAACCTGATTGGAAGGATGGTGAAGCTCTCCAAGAGCAACTCCAACAAAGGGAAGTAGCAGATGAACAGGATGCTGATACACAAGAACCAACATATTTGAATATTTGTGTTGAAATTACCACCCAAATTGGGACAGATGAACTAAAGGGCGAGGATATTCTTGATTTTGTTGAAGAAGTTTGCACTATGACCCCTGAACCTTCTCAGGGCACAGAACCAATAGGGATGGATAGAACACCGGTAGCAGAATGATGACGAGGTTGAACAGGATGCTGATACACAAGAACTAGCATCCTTGAATATTCTTGTTCAAGTTGTCACCCAAATGGGGGAAGAAGAACCAGGGATTGAAAACATTCTGGAATTTAATGAAGAAATTTGCACTATGACTCTTGAATCATCTCAGGACACAGAAATAATATAAATGGAATCCCAATAGCAGGAAAATGAGGAAGTTAACCAAGATGTTTCTACACAAGAACGAACATCCCTGGAAATTTCTGTGGAGACTCTCAGGATGGAACAAGAAGCCAACCCCGGAATGGATATCATTCCTGATTTGGATTTAGGAGAGGATGAACAAATGCAATCACAATCCTCCGGGGACACTGAAATCCTTGAGGAACAACTCCATATTGAAAAAGACATGAAAGAAACTCTACAATCCCAGCAGCATGAAGAAAGAGAAGGGCAGGGCTCTATTACATAAGAACTAGTGGCCTTGCATCCCCCTGTTGAAGTTGCAGTTGATAATCAGGTAGATAAGGAGATTAAAATTCAGGAGGCGGTTGTCCCACAAGAACCAACATCCTTGCAATCAGCTGTTGAAGTTGCTATAGGAGAACTCCAAAAAGAGGATGTTGTTACACAAGAACCAGCATCTCTAGAAGTTGTTTCAGGACTACCTATGGTTGAAGTTGCTGCAGGAGAAATTCCAGGAAGGGATGTTGTTACACAAGAACCAGCACCCCCATAAGTGATCTCAGAAGTGCAGGATGTTCAATGTGGCACATCAGGTGATAAGGTATGGACTCAACTTCCTCAAAATTTTATCAATTTGGATTATGATAATGAAGGACATCTTGACGAAGAAGAAATCATGAAGCTTACAGAAGAACTCTTGATCCTGAGAATAGAAGTAGGAAGTGGAGGATTTAGGTGGAGAGATATCAAGAAGGGATGGTTTCCCTTGCTAAACATAGAAAGACCATCAGGGAACTGAAGGAAAAATGGGCAAAAGAACTCATGACCCAGAAACTCCATGGGGAAGAACTACATAAGGAGATAAAGTAGCTGAAAAAGTTCAAGTCCATGCAGGTGGAAAAAGACCATCTGTATACTCTTTCTCAGGAATTATTGGGTACCAGAGTACTATCCTCCTCTTACCTTGTGTTTTTATTCGAGCAGTTTATTTGGTTTAAACTGAGGGCTATGAAAGAAGGGAGATCATATGAAATAGAAACCTTGACTAAATTCCTAGAAACATTTCTGGGAAGTGATTTTGAGGACCATAATTTGTTGTGTGAGATTTATTTGCATGAGATGGCTTGTCCTTTGGACCACCATTCGAATCATGTTCCTTTCTTAGGTGATATTCAACTGAGGGATTTTGCCTCCTTTGTGACCAATCATGTTTAGTGGGAAATGTCTTTCCAAACTTTCACTCACAATGAGGCCCACTCCAATCTTTGGATTTGAAGTGAACCTCAGAATCCTCATCTTATCCTTGCTCAACATCAAAGTCTACTCTCATGTCCCATCCAAACTCGGCATATAATGGAACTTCAGGAAAGGGTTATTTCTACTTGTACCAGCCATATTTCCATGAATCAACGAGTGGCTTTGGAAGGTAGTCAACACAGATGGCAGGTTGCCTCTCCAACCCTTAGAAATAGGGACCCCTACTGTTACAATAATTTTGAACAAGCACTTTTCAGGATTGAGGGTTATGTTGGATGCATGAGGGAATGTGGGGTTAATTGGCTGGGACTAAAATTTAAATTTCCTCTCATCTGGTGGCTAGCAAAACTGTACATGGAAGATTTCTCATTAACAAGGGTAGAAGAGTAGAAGTGTTGGAGATATTGGGTTGTCCATAAGGTATTTGTAGAAAAAGAAGGAACATCTGAATTCCCATACAACTTTTCTTCTCTCCATGAACGAAGCATAATGCCATATTCAGATTCAGAATAATGGATGTTGTTGCAAGAGGACATGCAACAGGAGAGTTGGGGGGAGATGTTGGGCCCATAAATGGCCCCTTTTTTACCACCAATATCCACCTCTTTTTGCCTCATCCTACTCTATTATGCATGCTAAACAGATGTTTTTCCCTCACTTGGTCCCTCAAGTCATATAGGTATGGTTAGTCATTGTCTTATTTTATTAATGCTTAGGATTGTGGTAATCAGGGTTCTACATCTTAAATTATGCTAATATATGATGGCTTTATAAAGATATTTTGAGATATAGAGAATACAGGTGTAGCGGACCAAACATGCCAAAGGAGGGATGGACATTCATTACTAAACTTAATCACCATCCATTCCATCGTTGCCCAAAGAACGTGGTCCCAGTGTATTATTCCATGTGAGCTGTACAAGGATAGCTGCAACAGATTGTGACAGAGTTGGAGGCAACAGTGCGCTGCTACTCAAAAGTAGCTGTAATCTGTGGAATATCTTCTTGATTAATCATGATCATTATTTCTAGCTCGAATAACAGCTTCCCTATATCTTCTGCTCTCATCTTGCCATGACTATCACAACTTATTGTAATTAGGGCAGCCTGAAGATTAGAGATCTTCATGGCTGCCCGATAATAGTGGGAAGATGTTATGATTGTAATTGTATAAATACGGGGAACTATTCTGAGCTAGGGGTTGAACTTTTAACCAAATTATTGTATCAATTGTGAGTAAGGTTGTGTGTTCATCTACCACTTTTTAATACAAGGAGTTTGATTCTTCAGATCTTAGCGTTTTAACGTGCGTTACTTCCAGCATCTCTATGTGAAGGCTGGGCCCGCATTCCAACAAGGATTGCTAAGTTAATTAGGTATTGTGTTTATTCTGTTGTGTGATTTTGTGATAATTTCCTTTATTTATAGTAAGCTGCAACAGTTATCAATTTACAGTGTGTCATTTGAATAATCAGTAATTGCATTTCCTGTAAAACTGCAGTGGTGTGGTGTGTCAATCGACTGCATAAATTAACTGTATTTTATGCAACTACCTGATAGTTGTATCAGCCTTGTTCATCCCTAGTTCTTTCAATTACTATTTTCTTTAGATCTTTGAAGTTTTTCCCTTTGCATTTATAATTGCAAAATTTCATTCTTGTACTTTGAATTTCTAGAATAGCTGAATTCAATTCATGTACTTTGGATTTCTAGAATAACTAAATCAGGATAGTTGGATGGATCTTTAGATGGTTTGGTAATCAG